>CM045571.1:9238813-9547446 GCA_024721245.1 Mitragyna speciosa
TGGAAAATGGATTTTTTTTAATTTTTTTGATATTATTTTTATTATTATTAATATTGGTTTTTGCATATTTGATTGGATAAATAAAGAAAAGTATAATGGCTTTAAAAATGTTGACAACTTCGAATAATATCAAAAGGGTTGATGAAATTCAGTATAAAGTTGGTAAATTTAACTGCATTTTAGTGTATATATAATGCATATGTGGTAACTTTAATTAGTGATCAATAAGAAGTTGTCATAGGAGAATTTTGGTGGGATTGTTGAGTAATTATGATATTATGATGAACTAAGAAGGAAGGTCGAGATTTTTGAATTCTTTAAAATGTGAACTTTGTGTTCTTCACTTAATTTTCAGGATGAATGTTTAGTTTGTAGATCATTTGTTCCTAGTGCATTTCACGTAATTGAATGTTTTGTTATCTCATGAGAATGGATGAAGATCTTTTTCCCAGGATTAAACATGTTTTTTCATTCAGGTGGATGGAAAGGATGCATCACTTTTTCAAGTTGCTATCAGTTGCATTGTGCAATCACTAAAGACTCAGATCATAAACAGATCTTACGACGAAGTTGCAATATGTTTCTTCAATACTGTAAGAACATAGTTATATGAAGTTGTGGCCCTTTTGCCAAATTAAGTTTGCCATTTCAGTTTACAGATTCAGATATATGTTTGAAGTGGTAATTGGTTTTAATTTACTTTTATTGCTATTTTATCAGCAATGTTTTTAGAAACAAATAATCAACATGAAATGATTTTCTTAAGAAATATTTATGGAACTTTGAAAAGTCAAACAGCTTTGCTCCATGTTTCTGCATTGTGCCTTTTCTGCAAAGTTGTAGGCAGTTATCTTGTCAAAAAATTGATAAGGAGAAACTGCGTAAGAACATTGTTAGCGTTCTACTAATTACTGTTGGGGAATAGTCTCTGATTTTAAGGCAGTTTATTGAAGTGGTAAAAGCAATGGGGTCTAGTTCATTCAAAGCATGAACTTGGTGAAGGAGAGTGGATAAATGTGGAGATGGCTACCACTTTTGTATTACTGTTTTGGGAAGTGTACAAGGGATTGGAATGGTTCAGAAGAAAATGCATTATATATTGGCTGATGCATTTGGTTGTAAAAATGGTCAGCAAGACACATTCTCAGATTCAATTAGGTTGGCATTGTGTGAGCATGCCAGGGTGGCTGATCTTATACTTAAGAGTACAGAGGTTCTGTATCTAGCCTATTTTTTAAGGTGAACTCTAAAGACTAGGAGATTGGATACAGTATGGAGTTTTGCAGATTGCAGATAATTTTCTCTAGTAGCTTTCTAATGCTGATGGAAGTGTAGCAGATATTTTGCATTTGATCCTTGACAGGAGAGGGTATTTTTCTGTCAATCATTCCATCTTACTTTTAGAGCAGAAAAGTTTCTTGTTGGAGAAAGTTTGGCCTTTTGTGACCATCAAGAGTTGCCTTTTTGATGCTGTGTAAGAGAGTATCATATTGGAAGTTCTTTCATGTATCACTGCTTTGAACCAAGGAAAAAAAGGGTCTGTAATCTTGGAGATGTGCCTTTTTGCTTGATTGTTTTGGGGACTGGAATAGGTAGGATTAGCTATCCCAAAATTAGGAGTTCTGGATTGGCAATCTGAGGACTCCTAGTTCTTTTTGACTTATCTCACCTTGGTATTATTCAAGGATATATAATCCCACCAGCTTCTGGATTATTTTTTCTGTTGCATGGTACAAGGTTTTAAGTAGGATTGATAATTCCATTGTCCAAAAACTAACCAAATGTGGGACAAGATAGGACTAAGAATCCTATCCACTGTAATTTTATGAACAAAAGAGGCACTTATGCCTATTGTGGATACTTTCCAAAAAAAGGAACAACATGTTCTTAGATGCTGTAGGATTTTCTATTGGACAACTGAAGACATTGTGAGATTACCTTAGCTTTGTGCACTTGAAGTGCCATTCTACTAATGATCAATTTTATGACTGAATTACCTTGTGTAGGATTTATGTATTATTAGCTTGTTCTTTGTTCATATCTCGACATTTGCAGTCCATCTAATTTCATCTTCTGCTTTTGTGATTAAGAGAGAGAAAAGGAATTTACAGGATTTGAATGGTGTTTATGTATATAATGTTGCCGAACGAGAGGATTTAGACAGGCCAACAGCAAGGCTTATCAAAGAATTTGAGTGTATAGAAGGTAAAGCAGTCTTTGATTGTGAAGCATCATATCTTCCTTCTCTTTCCCACTTTCCAAGTGCAAAGTATGTGGATTAAATTTGTTTAATTTTTGGAACAACTTCGATCTGCATATTGATGTACAGAGTTTTTGGTTGATCATATTTTTTTTTCTATTGTACTGTCTCTCTGCATCCTGTGTTTTCCTAATTGAAATTTTCATCATCTCAACCTTCACCTAGGCAACTGAAATTTAATTGAATGCCTTTTTAATCAGTGGAGTGGCTTGGTTAATGTACTTGTGCCTGCTTGCAGAAAAATTTAATACTGAAATTGGGAGTAAATATGGTATCTTGTCTGGTTCTCGCGACAATTCTCTGTACAATGCTCTTTGGGTTGCTCAAGCTCTGCTCCGTAAAGGGTTTGTCTTCTCTGTCCAATTTTTTTTTTTTTTTAATTTTTTATTTTTCACAGAGAGTTGTTGAGACACCATTCCATGGTAAGCTATTTGGCTTTCAGTGATAATGTTGACTGAACATTTACAGATCTGCAAAAACAGCTGACAAAAGAATTCTTCTGCTTACGAATGAAGATGATCCTTTTGGCAGTATCAAGGGAGTGACAAAAATGGATATGATGCGAACAACACTTCAACGAGCAAAAGTCAGACTGGATTCGCACATACATATTATTCTTTTTGAAATTAACTTGAAATAAATAACATTATATTTCATCTCATGTCCTTCGAGGATTTTTATTCGTCAGAAACTTAGATTGATGGTTTAGTGTTTTCTTCACAGGATGCCCAAGATCTTGGCATTTGTATTGAACTTCTGCCATTAAGTAGGCAAGATGATGAGTTTAACGTATCTCGTTTTTATGCTGTATGTATGCACCTACGTTTGAATTTCTCTCATGAACTTCACTTGGTGCTTTCCTTTAATATGGCTCACCCTTGTCAATTTGCAGGAGTTACTTGGACTGGAAGGTGAGGAACTGATTCAATTTAAAACCTTGGTTGGAGAGAGGTGAGCAATTCTCAAATTTCTTTTCTTTTTGCAAATCATGCTGTTGGATTTGATAGTTTTCTTTTACATTAATAATGATGATTTTCCACCTTAACTAAAAGGTTAAATGATTTGAATGGAAAAGTAACTTGTGTATTTATGCACTCAAACATGCTTCTCACATTTTGGCTGGATTCTTTTCCGTAGATTTAGTACGTGCACACTATGGTGGTTTGCTGTAAGAATTGAGCCTAGAAGCTCTGTCAGTCATGATATTCTTAAAGATTAAACTATTGTCCACAGGCTTAAGCTTGTCGAGAGGGTATTAATCAACAGATACGCTCAAGCACATGTAAAACAGCTATATATCCAGTCCAACAATTTGCTTCGTAATTACACTTACTGAAAATCAATCAGTCTTCAATTGGTTCTGACTGTCCTTGAAGGATATTAATCTGTAAAATGAAAGAATTTTAATTGCTGAGATGGATTTATTGTCATAATACTAACCAATCGAGCCTCAGCATGATCTGTAACTGCCAAGTGCCACCTTTTGCAGCTTCCAGGTAACCAAGCTAAATGTAGCTCACAAAGCCTGGGCATGTGGCAATGCCTGTGCCATAGTCCATGCCTACATAGCGTACCCCATAGGCATGCCACACCCAGTCCCGTCCTGGGAGACACTAGCATCCATCAAACCATTTATGTAGGCGTGTCTTGCATAATTCCTTTATAGGATCAAAAGGTGTAAAGAAAATTCTATGTACATTGGTCTTGTGTAGTTATTAACTTGTAATTTTTGTAACTTTTAAGCTGTACATGATTCCGGTGGAATATTTTTTCTGGAGAGCATATTGCATGTTTCCATGCGAGCCAGTAGTCAGTAAATGATACTTTTGTTATCAGATTCGAAGACATGAAAGGACAATTGAGGAAACGTATATTCAAGAAACGTAAGATTCGTCGAATGAAGTTCATAATCGCCAATGGCTTTTCCATAGAAGTGGATACCTACGCATTGATTCGTCCTACCAATCCAGGTTCACTTTTAGCAAAATGTAGCTTCTATATTCCATCTTCTCCTAATTAGTTTGCTAATCTTCACTCAGTTTGGTTTTAGGGACAATTACTTGGCTTGATTCAGTGACTAATCTTCCCATTAAGGTATGTGATTATCTAATTCTTTCTTATTTTGTCTTGCTTGGTACTACGTACTGTAGGCATAAGGGAGTAACTCCTTTTTCAGTGGGTACAATATAGGTTAATGAACGGATATTACATTTTTCCTCCATCTCCTCACAAGAGCAAAGGTGAAATAATTGTGAAGTTTGAGAAAAATGAAGAAATGATGGCAGAAAAGAGTCGGCTTAGTTGCTTTTTGGCTTTTTTCCTCATTCTTGCTTTTGTGCTTTCCTGACTCAGAATTGGCAAAACCAAGGCTCTTCCCTAATATAATAGAGAAGGGATTCATCCTTGGCACCTAAAACAGGAATCCAATTTGTCTGTTGTTTTGTCCACTGGGCACAGCATCTGTACAAAGGACTGTTCATATATTATGTTATGAAAATACCTCACCTGCCCTACCCCCAAACTGGGAAAAACAGACAACAAAGTAGGAAGCAAATAAGTTAAGGAGAACTAAAGGAACACTGTTCTGAGATAAGTATTTTTTTTTTCCCGTTAGCTGTCGTTTAAATTTGGATAGTTTTAACATCATGCCTTTTTCTTCTGTTCCTGGCCTTTGGCATGCCTTATCTTGATTTTCTTGGCACGTACACCAAATCATGGTTCACTCATCATTGTCTTCTCTAGTGCATATGCGAGTTTAATGCTCCTAAACATCAATACAAATTGTACTTTATTGTCTATCTTTAGTTGTCTTTCTATCACTCTTTGACTGATTTATTGGGGCCAAGGGTTTCTGTCGTGTGTCATTGTCTTATTTTGTTTGACGGGAATTCTTGCATTTTTAATGTTTCGCAGTCTGATAGATCCTTCATTTGCACGGATACTGGTGCATTGCTACAAGAGCCTGCACAGCGTTTTCAATCTTACAAGGGGTGGGTTGGTTGCTTTCTATGTCAAAGCATCTGTTTATCTTTCATTTGCAATGCACGTACCAGTGTTATTCTCTTTGGCTTCTTTAGATTTTCTCTTAGACACCACTATTCTGATGGATGCTTATTTTACAAAATTTTATTTTCTTGGTTTGAGTTGCGGCCTTATATTTTTTGGCACACTGGAGTATGCATTTAATTAATTCATATAGTAACTCTGTTATAAGTTATATATATGTTTTAGGCCTTTTGTTTTGGAACTGCTGGCATTTTTTTTAAATAACCAATAAAGGGTCATTTCTTATTTTAACTCAGGGTAAGAGCTTCCTCTGAAATTTTGGCTTTTGGGAACATATGCTCTTTTAAATTAGTTGACGAGCCCATCACTAGTTACTGGATACACACAATTATTATAGTTTTCTCCATTGTGGTTGGTTTTAGATGTTTGGACTTTGTTGCACAATGTAGTTAGTAGAAACCACTCAATAGCAGAATCCATTAACATACTAGGAAATTGAGGTACAGTTAGTAGTAGTTACTGTATTTATTACAGATTACAATTGTCACCAGGGAAAAGAAGAATAATTTACTCATTACTCAACCATGCTTCCTGCTATAAAGCATATTTCTTGTGTGCTGGTGTTAAAAGTGTTTAGAGGTTATCATATATATTTACTTCTACGTGCTGTTTGGTTTGTACAAGGCCTTTCAATGGGAAAGAAAGCACAACCAATAAACAGCACTGGTGCCACACACGAGATTACTGTCTCTCTCTCTCTCTGCCATTTTGATGCATGCGTCTTTTTTTGGGGATGCCCTTTTTTTTTTGGGGGCGGGGGGGGGGGGGGGGGTGTGTGATCAGGGTGTCCTGTGGGCACTGTTAGTTGTCAGTCAAAAAAGAATGACACCTTTCTGATCTTTTTGTTTTCATTTTCCCATATGTAAGTTCTTTTGTTAAATAATTGTAATTGGAGCTTCATCCCTCAAATTTATTTGGATAGTTACTCACCAGCCAGAATATAAGGTATCGTTACTTTTGATTTCCATCGATGACCGCCCTTTCCCAAACCGAGCGTGCCTCTAATTTCTTATGGTCAGTATGTTGAACTGTTTGGACCTCCCTTTATCCCATCTTGAGCCACAAAACTCGTAAAATAAGAAATATGGACAATTTGATATTCGCTCGAAATTGTAAACTGAATGGAAGCAGCATTGGGATATGCTTCTAACCATATAATTGCATAATGCTAAAAAACGAATTATAAACTAGTTTGACATCACATCTATAATGGACCACTTTTTAACAATTTCAACTGTCGCATGTAATTAAGTTTTCATTGAAGTATTTTGTCTGTCCTCAAATTCTTTTTCTATCCGCAAGTTTATCTTGAAAATAATATTTTCCTTGTTTTGCTTTGACTGATTCAAACTTTGTATTCTTATTCAAGTTTTCCATTTCAGTGAAGATGTCATGTTTTCAGTTGATGAGCTTTCAGAAATCAAGAGAGTTTCAAGTGGACACCTTCGTCTTCTAGGTTTCAAGCCTTTGAGTTGCTTAAAAGATTACCACAATTTGAAGCCATCAACATTTATTTTTCCAAGTGATGAGGTTATTGTGATTTCTTATTACTTGTAGTTTCTGCTCCTCCATATCAGCTGGCTACTGCCATCTCCTGGATCCATTTCTACCCGATACTTGAATTCCTGACTGGCAACTTTTTTGACGTCATGCAATTCTGAGTAATTGATGCCTTTTCTTAGGTGTTATAAGATGCAGTTAAAGTAATTTTTAAGCTTAAACTGCAGAGTATTAGTTAGGCCTAATGAAGTTCATTATTCAAATGCTATTCCCTTATTAACACTAGGGAATATCACAAATCTTGTTTTGCAGTTTATGTTGAAAACCATTCATTTTCATAACTCCAGAAAAAGAAACCAATTTTAGCTATGAGTAGGCAAGAAAGGCATACCCCAGATGAATGGAGAAAATACTTATAAGAACTGAATATGTGCTTTGATGTTTATCAACTATATAGTTGAGATTTGAGCATGGTTCAAGCTAAAAGACGTTCTTTGTTCTTTCTTTTGGAGGCAGATAGATCTAAATTTTTGTGTCTACATGCTGCTTGGTGCAAGTTTTAGGGTAGAAGTATGGCAAAAGAATTTGAAAAAGGATACAGGCTTCAAGCACTCCACATTTTGACTTTAAAATTTTTGTTGACCAATGCAGACATCTGGAACTTAAAATAGCATTTCTGTTTTGGAAACTGTTTCTGGCAAATAATAAATTTTTGAGGCACCTTTAGACTCTAACCCCACGTTTGGTACGCGGGAATGGGGTGGAATGGAAAGGCCTTTCCAACTTGTCAATTCCATTCTCATGTTTGGTATGGACATTTTAAGTTGGAAAGGCCTTTCCCACCTGGAATGCCATTCCAGCTTTTTCCTAGAATCTCATTCCTCAACAAAATCTAGGAAAAGGCCTTTCCAATTTCATCCTAAAAAGGCCTTAAAAATAGGAGTTAATTTTATCCCCCACACATTTTTTTCTGCTAATTTTTTTAACCTAGGATACATTCACTAATTTTTATTTTTAAATTTTAAAAAAATATTAAGTTTTTAATAACTTCAATTAATAATTTTTTGTATGATTTTAAATCATAATCAGTTTAATATATGCATAGAAATTTTTTTCTTTTTGCTATCAAAATGTTTAAAATACTATTTTTAAATTTTATGCAAATGTGTAAAAACTAAACTTTTTATTAATTGAATTAAATTGTGAATATATTTTCATTATTAATTTTTTCACATTTTTAATTATAATGCTAATAATTATAAAAATTTTAAAATTAATTAAAGAGTATAATTGATTTAATTTTAGCAAGAATATAAGAATTTTAAAATTAAAATATTAAAGTCTTTCGTAGGCATAGAATTATAAACAAACAAAATAAAAATATGATATATCCTAGTGCAATTAAGTCAAATTAATATATATTTTATTCCATTTTGACACCTAAATATGATTATACCAAATTTTGGAAAAAGAATGGGCATTCCATTCTGATTTGGGTTACCAAACAATGGACTGAAAAATTTTCAGTCCATTTTGGGGAGGAAAGGCATTCTGGGTGGAAAGGCCTTTCCATTCTGGATCATTCCAGTGTACCAAACGTGGATGGTTAGGAAGTTATGTAGAAGTTGGATAATTATAAGCAAATATGAGCCAAGTCTCTCTCTCTCTCTCTCTCTCTCTCTCTCTCTCTCTCTCTCTCTCTCTCTCTCTCTCTCTTTTTAATTGTATTTTTTGCAGACTAAACTATCCCTACCATGTGGGGCTATTTTTTATTCCAGCTGTAGAGGTTTTCATTCTTTTTCCATCCCAGTCAATGCATTTGTCATCAATTTATTTATTACTCCTTAGATCTGTTTGTTTTTTAACTTAAAAAAAAAAAAAAGATCTGGTTACGTTTTATCTACTGCTTAATTGTTGTTAACTTTGCTCATGCTTGTGTTGCAGGAAGTGATTGGAAGTACTTGTGCTTTTATTGCTCTTCATAGATCCATGTTGCAGCTTAACCGGTTAGTACAATTTTGATGTTTCTCATTCCTTTTAAACATGATTTTCTACTTGAACCCTCATTATACATTGTACATTTAAAAGCTTAAAGATTTTTTTGCCAAAAAACAGGAACAACCCAAATGAAGATTTTATGAATAGACATTGATAATATTGCTGTCTGAAACCCATTAAGCAAAACCCCCAAGACGAACAACAAAACCAGCCAAAAGTACATAGAATGCTCAATTGCTTGACTAATTATGCCATCCATCAGATGTAGGAGCCTCTTATATTTCTTGGTTTATCTTTTGTGCCTTTTTTTCATTTGTGTTGCTATTTTGAGTCGTAGCACTGAAAACATAAGTATAATTTGTTTAATTATTTAGACAGTTTTAAGCAAAAGTTCTACTGTTACTTGTCAAAAAAGTGGGAATAAAATATAAGGATATGGAAGTAATTGCAACAATTTGGTACCACTTTTTATTTGTAGTCGCACAGGTGATGGTTGTATTTTTACATCTTTTGGAGCAAAAGATACGTCAGTGACTTTTGGGCTTTTCTTAAGTATTGTGTTGGATGTTTTCTTTCATGTCTTATTTCAGTTTTGCTCTTGCCTTCTTTGGAAGTCCAAGTCATCCTCATTTGGTTGCCTTGGTTGCTCAAGTAAGTTCTGTTTCTATAAGCATGTTACATGATTGTCTGCTCGTTGAAGTTGCAGATATGCATATTTTGGACTTTAGCTTTAGCTCAAAGAATGATTTTTGCTTCCTCTTTGGTGTAATTAAGCCCAGCATAACTTTAACTGCTATATGTTAGAAGCTGTTATTTGGTCATCCACCTGGGACATGCTTCTCGCATACCAGAAAAAACTGCATTTCAGAGTGATAGGGTGTTTCAAAGCTGAATTTCTGCAATATTCTCACATCTTGATACATTTTCTTTTTATGGATGATATTACTGTAACTGAAGTAAGTTAATGCAGTTGATCTAATGGATTTGGTATGCATAAATCGTACAGAATGTACAAGAGATGGAACAGTCACTGATGTGCATAAGGAGTTACATTGCATCATGATGTAATTGGGCTAAAACTCTGATACTTTATCATATGACTAAATCCTTTCTACTATGCATATTCAACACATAATTTAACACTCGTTCAGCGTAATTGGTTGTGCATTAAACATCTAGATTCAGACTTCAGCATTTCTTATGTTTTTCATGTGGTCTTGAGATGTGAGTTGTTTGAGCACAAAATTACAATACGGTTGCAAGAGTTAAGAGTTTTCTGAACTTTGGGGGACAGAAATACTCAGACAGGGTTTCTGATTCTTGCCTAACCCTTTCTTTAAGTTATTATCTTTGTGCTCAAATATGTTTTAAACCCCCCCCCCCCCGGCGGAGCGCTCCCCATTGGGGAGGGGGGGGGGGAATTACTGATGACCAAGAGCACAGAAACAAGAAAAGGTCAAGAGAGTAATCTAAATATGCCCTTCAAAGAAAATGCTAAAACCAAACATTTATCTTTTACTCGCAGAAAGACATCTCAATGCATTTATAGTTCCTTCAAAATTTGGGGGAAAAGATATACAGCTTCTTTCTGTAGTGTTCATGCATTACTGATTTCACTTTTATTCCTCTCTCTCTTTTTTTTTTTTTTTTTTTTTTTGTGTTTGTTTCTTTCGCTATCTCTTTTACTCATCTCTCTCTCACTCCTCCCCCCTACTTCTTTCTTCTTCTCCTCATAATCTAAGACATATCTCTGCGCAGGATTAAGGTGATGTCAGTTTTCTATTAGACAATGCACATTTTTGGGAGACAGGCATGTGATCTGGATAGGGCTAGTAAAAATGGAGGTGGCTTATTGCTATGTTAGCTGGCCTCCCTTGCACCTGGGTTAGTGCAGACCTGTTGTCTCCTTAAGTTGGCTGAATAAGATGCTGGTAGATTTTCTGGTTATCCAAGGGCATGCAAGAAGCAAGAAAGAGGGTGGTTTTTTTTTTTCTTTTTTTTTTTGTTTGGGGGGGGGGGGGGGGGGGCGATTGTGAGACAGTGTGAGAGCAGGGAGGGAGGAGATTGAGCGAGCGAGAGTGCACTTCTTTTTATTTTTGCCATCTGTCTAAACGTGCAATCTGCAGTTTTTTCCATGAGCTACATGAGTTTCGAGATAAGTTGAGAGAGCAGCATCGGTGTTGAATCACTTGCGTAACTTAAGGACTATTTATTGCTGCTTTATTTGAAATATCTGGATTCACGCGTATTAAAGTGACTAACTGATAGTTAAGTATGATCTGCAAAATAATTAATGGGAGGTTTGATAGAGGAATATTTGAAAGGTAGTATGTTAGTGTGTCGCAGTCCATGGAAAAGTTTATTCCTATAATCTCATATTTGTCACATTGCAGAATGAGATCATCAGTGGCGGTGGTCAAGTTGAGCCACCAGGAATGCATATGATATACCTTCCATATTCTGATGACATCAGACATATTGAAGAGGTAAGCAGGATATATATGTTGGCAAATTGGTTGTTAATAGCCTTGCTGCCCTGAAATCGTGAAATCTTGCAGGTTCATGCAGATGCAAACACCATAGCTCCTAGAGCAACTGATGATCAAACTAAAAAGGCCTCTGCTTTAATGCGGCGTGTAGACTTGAAAGATTTTACAGTATGCCAATTTTCAAACCCAGGTATACTTGATTATAATGTAGAACATGTACTTGTTAGTTTGATCATGTATTATACAATTAATCAAGCATAGTTAATGGTTGATTTACATTTACATGAATTGAGAGCTTAACTTTTATACCGGAGGTTTTGTCCTGGATAGATCCTGGTTTTACAGTTAGGTTGCCATTATGTATGATATATGTAGACTAAGCACGGTTGTTGAGAGCAAAGCATTAGTTGTTGGAGTGACGAGAGAACTCGTAACTGAATGGTAAAAAGATACGATAAAAGACTCCAAGTGACATATGAAGACAAGATATTACAATGTTAGCTAGTAACATCCTTTGCAAGACATCAACGCTAGAGAAGATAGTATAGTATGGTTCTGGATGGTGTCAATGACCTTGAACTTACTGAGATGTGATTCTTGACTTCTTTTGGCCTTCTGAAATTGTGGAAATGTGTAAAAATGACCCTGTTGGCCAAACAATTGAATGCAGTGATTTAGGAATAAGCAGTTGCGTTAAATAAATTAATTTGGTGTCCAATAAGGTCGACTTCTCATTTCTTTGTATTTTTGCTCTTTCAAATCTGATTTCTCATACTATGCCTTGCTTAAAATTGTGTGATTTGTAGAGAACCTAATGGAATGAGGCTAAGTTGCTATGTATATTAATTACCATTCAGTTTGTCATTCTTCAGCCTCAGATGTGTTTAAATCTGCCATCATGGCTAAAAGTGTAATTCTTAACCCCTCCCCCCCCCCGGGCGGGGCGGGGTGGAGGGTATAGATAAGAGTTTCTGTGGTCTTGATAGAGGCACTTCTTGCAGCCTTGCAGAGGCATTATGCAGTATTGCAGGCTCTAGCACTTGATGAAGATGAAATGCCTGAAATTAAGGATGAAACAGTTCCTGATGAAGAAGGCATGGCCAGGTGCTAGGATTTCGACAATTTTCTTGTCAAATTGTTGTCACAGCCCGCTCTCAATTCTCCTTTTTTTATTTGTTTTTGTTGTATAGTAGGGCTGATATTTAATTGAATATGCTGATTGTAGGCCTGGTGTTGTTAAAGTTTTGGAAGAATTTAAGCTTTCAGTATATGGAGACAATTATGAGGACAATGATTTGACAACCAGTGGAAAAGAGACTGAGGCCTCTCGAAAACGGAAAGCAACTGCTGAAAATGCAACAAAGGAGTATGCAAAATATGACTGGTTTGAACTAGCGGACAGTGGGAAGGTGTGTTTAGATAGCTGTTTTTCTATTCTCTCATATTTTAAATGTTTAGATATAACATTGCTTGATTGTCTAACTCAAAATCTCACCTAGGAGGCTTTTTAACCAATTATCTCTACCTGTTATTAACTTAATACCATCTTATGGGTTATATTATATTATGGATAGGCAATGTGATCTACTCAGTGATGTCTTGGTGGCAGTGATGATTCTGTTTCTTGATGCATACCTTATATATTAACTTTAGAAAGAAATTCTAGTTTTTTGTTTGTTAGAATCAGCACTTAAAATTTCGTCTGTCAAGCTTTTCAGTTATATAATGCTAATATTCCATACTAGGTAGGGAACTCGGGTTTGACTTAGTGAATATAAGAAAGCATTCCTATGTTTTGCATTTTCTTTTCCTTTGCCTGTCCGGATATTGGTTTGTGGTTTAAGAAGACAAACAGAGATTGAGAAACTGCTGTGAGTACATTGAAGACCTAGATACAGAAGTTAAAGCAGGCCCTTTAAATCAAGTTTGATGCAAGCCTGGTCAATCCCCAGCTTCAGAACTTCTATGAATTCAACTATTTAGTGTATGGGATTTAAATTTGGTAGGTGGATATGATGCATACCATGATAGATCTACATAGTAGGAATACTAATTTGCAATTATACTAGATATTTTACTATAAAATAGCAATTCAAAACTGAATAAAGCCAGCTTTATAATATTTTGGAACATTAATTTGGACTAATTTGTGAATTTATACTTTGTTGCAATTGTTCGAAATGAATAAAATCAAATTCTAGTTGGATATATAAAAGTATATACTGTTAATGGGTAGTGTCATGGTCAAAACAAAGACAATTTGGACATAGGAGCAGTTCGTCATGAATTTAATAAACTCGACCTGTAAACAAAATTTGATTTCAAGTGTCCTTACCCAATTTGAATATTGAAAGTTATTTCCAAATAAGTATGATATAGTGACACTAATGTGGAGTAATTAGTTTTTTTGTAATTTTATAGTGTGTGATACTGTGCCTAAAGAATTGAAGGTTAGCACTTGGATAATATTTCCTATTTAAAATTTGCCTTGTTGAATCTGATTTTGGAGTTCCGACCTCTTCTTGGATTTATTTTTATCTAATAACTCTCAAACTTAGGATTTATTGCTGAAAATCTTGTTGGACAACAAAACGAGTTTGGATATCATGGTATAGATACACGCTGACAACTTGACTAATTTTGTGCAACCTTTTATTTTTTAAATTTGGAATTTAACTTAATGCACGTGAAACCATTTATTGAATCCAATTACCTTTATGCTTTGTGCATCAGGGGTCAATAACCTGCTTAATATGGTCTATTTGATGATTGAAATCATCTGTAGTGACTATTATTGTGGTGAGGGTTGATGTCGTCAAATGATAACAATTTCAATACCTTGATATTTTGGAGCATGTATGTTGGATCTTTAAGATAGAAGGAGTGTCAATTTTCAGTGAAGGATATATTCATTATAAGTGTTAAATTAGAAATCATTTAGACAGTTTGTTTTGGTACTTGAGAATATGTTATGATATAATCCATACAGCTCAAAATGCATAAGAAATTTTGGCAAATTTTTTGGGCAATTGAGCTGATGATGGGAGTACAGTTCAAAGATATAATCAAATAGATGGGAGAAACCATTGAAAATAGGCTTTATTCTCGCATCAGTCCTGCTTGCTTAATAAGATGCTTTCCGACTGGATTTTAGCAAAGATTGTTTGACTTCCATAAAGGTCTCAGTGTGTTTTTTTTTTTTTTTTTTTTTTTTAGATAAGGTCTCAGTTATTGTTATTATCACATTTTGGGATAACATTCCACTGTTGGTTGGCAGTTAAAGGACTTGACTGTGACGGAGTTGAAGTACTATTTGACGGCAAACAGCCTACCTGTTACTGGAGCAAAATCAGCGCTAATTAGTAGGATTTTAACTCATATGGGAAAGTGAGGAAGGTACAATTACTGTCTGAAAATCAGCTTGATTTGTACGTGGCAATGTGATTTTATTGCTCCAGTGTCTTCTTGCATGCTTGCAGCTCTCTAACCGGAATGTATAGATTTTAACCCTTTTTCTGTAAACAGACATTCAGTGTCCTGTTCTCCAGGTTATGCTGGTGAAGCTGCAGTCACACATCAGATAAATGATTCGACTTGGTTGCTATTTTGTTCTTGTGTATATAAATGCCTAGATGCACTTGCTTTGCATGGTGCAAAAAATGCCAGAAGTAATTTTGCCTTGATTTTGTTAAGGCTTATTTGCGTTATCAACTTGAAGGGTTTGAGCTTTGCACAACCTCCCAAATACTGGAGAAAAGTTTCAAAAGCAAGTCTTCCCTGTTCCCCAAGTGTTCTTTAAGGGCTTTAAAACTTGTCCACAGCTCAACTTGATAACTCAATCAGCATTATGTATTTTGCCGTTATGCATTTTCTTTTTTTTTTCTTTTTTTTTGGGTCTTTGGGAAAAAGCAAGGTGTACTGAGGTTTCAAGTATTTATCAATAGGTGAGTGGTATCGAATGTAGTGTAAATGACAAATAATATTAGAACTTGCACAGGCCAATTCTTTTTGTGCAATCTGTTTGCGTTTGTGACAGTCGTTAATAATCTTTTTAATATTTCTTCTACTTCAAATTTGAATATTTAGTTTGACTAAATAGTTGCATTAAATCAGAGTTAAGAAAAAGAATTTACAAATATACAGAAGCTTAAGAGGTGAGCGGAATCATAAAAAGTGAGTAAAAAACACATATAACGCTATTACTACAAATTTTGGTTTCCAAAGTAATAGTAAAAGAAAGGAATATGATATTCAATTTGAGACATGAGTAATTTGTATAGACACTGGGTTTTAGAATTTGCCTTGAAACCCGTTTATACAAAATTTAATGCCTAATATTCAATTTGAGACATGAGGAATTTGTTTAGATACTCGGTTCTTGTCATGAATACCTATTGGACTGAATTTGTATTACAAATGCCTTCAAAAACAGAAAGGTGTATTAACAGACCAATTTGTTTTGGGCAATCTGTTCGTGTCTGTCTGGTCTCTTAGGATTTAGGATTTTAGATTTGCGATCCCGAACCTCTTGTGATCCATCATTATATAAAAGTAGAATTTCTTTGAAAGGATTAGGTTTCAAAAGTCCAAATCAGAAAGCATAAAAACATGATGCAAGCACCTCTTGCTTTCTCGCCTTAGTCAAATTGGGAGTGGAACGCAAGGGGAAGAAAGATGAGTTGTGTTATTTTTTTGAAAAACCTCATATATCATAAATAAAATAGAATTACATGTGGTTTATAGCCACCATGGGCCACTTTGATCTTACTACTATCAACCTTAACAATCCTACAGATATATATGATGGCATACACCTAATATTGTCTAAAAAATTTAGTAGATAAGATGATACAATATTCTCATTCTTAAGATATTGCACTGATAATAAATAGTTTGTAAGACATATACGACGGTATACACCTAATATTGTCTAGAAAATTTAGTAGATAAGATGATACAATATTCTTATTCTTAAGATATTGCACTAATAATAAGCAGTTTGAAAAATTAGTAACATGCGTGAACCCAATTTGCAAAAGATATTGAAATGGCCGAGAGGCATGCTAACACTTCCCCAATTAACGGTCTCTGAAGACAAATATTTACACAACAGTATAACGCAAAAATTAAAGCCCCAGGAACAGATCTAACCTCGGTTGGCTTCCTAGGCTTCTCCAGTTCACCCCAGGTAACCACTTCCACCATCAAAGTATTTAAGCTGTCCAGAAGAATGCAACAACAAACTGAGACAGATAGTTGATAATTTTTTTTTACTATTTCTTCCGTTTCAAATTTAAATATTTTAACCAGAATCCCAAAGATACATTAGGACACGTATAAAGTTATGACGGAAATTTTTGGTGTATAAAGTAATGGAAAAAAGAAATATTATACTATAATTTGTATAGAAAGAAATAGACATTATTACACAGTGTCATAAAAGGATATTCAAATTTGAGGCGTAAGTAATTTGTATAGATGCTCAAATTCACATTTACCATGAAACCCTACCTCGATAGAATTTATTAAAAGAGTCTCCTGCAAACAGAACCCAAGAATAGAAAAAATTAGGCCTGTAGACTGTATACAAATGCTAGTGGAAGTTCACTCTCGAAGAAAATGTTTTTTTTTTTTTTTTGAAACAACAACAGAAAATAGATATATATCATTAATCATAATTACATCATAGTTAAAGGTTACGTGCTTGCTGGATTTTTAATCTATCTACTTTTACAATAAAACAAGACGGTAAGTAAAAAGCAGCTATAAATATATCCTAAACTATTGTTTCTGGTAAAAAGGGAGTAATATTCCTATTACAAAGACAATGCAAGCAGTTAGTTTGTAATACGATCTGGGAGAAACCATGTTCTAGAGCTAACAAAAGAGCATGGAGACATGCGAGCATTTCACACTGCAAGGCAGATGTTGCATGAACTGAAGAGGATTTAACTAGCAACTTCCTTCCGTCCTTGTCCTTGCAAACAATCCCTATAGCAGACTTACCTGTGTGGACCTTGAAAGATCCGTCAAAAATGAAAATAACACTTGAATTGATTCCTGGATCTTGGAATTCCATTTTGTTCAGATGTTGTTTAATAAGATCATATGAGAGAGGATGAACTTCTTTGGCTTTGTTGATTACATCCCAATCAGGATTGCCTGCTTTGCAGATTTGGATAAAATGAATCTGTGATCTCTGAGCCGTAAGAATAGGGTCAAATTCGACATTATTCCATATATGATCATTTCTTGACAGCCAAATATTCCAGCGTATGACTATTGATTGGATGATGAGGGAATCGTCCTCGATAGATTGAAACCAATTTTCTGCCCATTCGTAAAAGGAAATCTTAGTGCTTGAATCGAAATTCAATCCTAATTGAGAAACCCTCCATGTGATTTTGGATAGAGGACAATCAAAAAAGAGATGTTCAATAGTTTCTTCATCATTCCCACATCGGAGACATAAAGGAAGCTGGGTAATACCACGCTTGAATAAGGTGTGCATAGTTGGACAAATATTGTGTAACAATCTCCAGAAGAAGAACATAAATTTAGGAGGTACTTTTAACTGCCATAGTCTTTTGAAAATATAGATGTTTCTTCTTGCAGACGAATATTCATTTTGCATTGGCTTCGCAAGATTCTTGATGTTTGTGGCTAAATAATAGGCAGATTTAACTGAGTAGTTCCCATTTCTTTCCAAGTTCCATACCAATCTATCCTCTTGCAACGTAACAGGTAAATGGACTGACTTAATTACTTCTATGGTCTGAGGAGGAAAAATGTTTGATAGTAATGGTTGACGCCAAGTTGCGATCAGCTCCATATAAATCACTTACTTTTGATGTTTGATAGTAATGTTTGATGGACCTAATGTTTTGACTTGTTCTGCTATATAAGGTGCTCGTAAAACTTAATACAAATCTATTCCGCAAATTTGTAGTCGTACTAATTGTTATATATCAAACTTTTCAGACACAAATCTGTGGACATTTGCAAACCAATGAGTACATAACTACTAGTAAACAACAATAAAGAAAGAGCATCACAACAGAACACAGGATCGCCATAGCATAGACAAAATCGAATACTCCACTTTCAAGCAAATGTCAAAGAATATGACCGATTATACATTTTTTTTCTCCTCTAGTATCATCCCTGGCATAAGCAAAATCTCCAACAACCCAAAAAATTAACCAATGATGTAACATTATGTAAACTACACCACCAAACAAAAAATTTTGTGCACTCTCAACCAAAGAAAAAAGGGTCACAAGAATATAAATAAGGATACATCTAACCACCCACCTCTCCAGATTAATCGCAATACATGTAATAGACCCCGTACAGACTTCGCCCTCCTGCTACGCCGAACAGAGGGGTCACTAATCAAAATATACTTGTCTATAGGTATAAAAATCCTACAACTACAAGACACCCCTAGAAAAGGACAAGCTGGTAAAAGGCGATATTCTTATATAGAACAGCCAATTCACCGTAGCCCAAACCAACACTCCAGAGAAAATGGGCAGCAGCCTGAGTTTCATTTAAGCTCATCTTCGGACTGTAGACATACAGTTGGACCAGATTATGCATCGAGATTTGCCGATCACTAAGACCAGTGAACCAACAAAAACCCACAGCCTCCAACAATTCTTGGTTTTATGGCACCTTTATTGAGTGATAACCAATGAACTAAGAAACCAAATCCCAAACAACAGCAATCACGGCTCTACAAAACAAAATCATGAGGCAGCCACAGCTGCTGAAGCTGCTTTCTCCATTTTTTCCTTCTCAATTTCCACTCTCCTCTGCTCGGCATGCTGAGCAACACCATTGGCAAGTGCTTGATAATGGAAGTCAAGAGTGTGGGTAAGGTTCTGGAACCTCACAGGATCAGAAGCTTGCAGGGCTAGTTCCAAAGTTTGGTTGGGAAAAATGAATGTCAGACAGTAATTTAATTGATATCGACATCTTCCTTACATTCTGCATAATAAGAAGGAATTCTGATTTTACCTTTTACTGAGTCAACAAAGAAGATAAAAGGGTCAACCTCATCAATGGGTGACTGCAATTCTTCATCATCACTGAAATCATCATCCGAGTCGTCATCATCTTCATCATTTGAGCGGAACGACTTTGCCTGCAAAGCTATCCTATCAGCTATGTTATAGAAACAAAAATTCTCCTAAATTTGTAGGGAATAATTTCTATTTCAAGTTAAACACAGACTTGATAAGTTGATAATAACATTTTGAAGTATCAACTCTTTTGCAGCCAGTTTGAACTTCGAAAGGATTAGTTTTCTTCTTGAACTTATTGTTGCCACTTTTTAGATGTTTAAGATTTCCATGAAAGCACAACAAAGGATTCCTATGCCAGTCAGCATCAGACACGTTAATTTTCGAATAACAAAATGAACAATAGGCGTTGCAGGCCATCAGCACTCCTTTTAACATAATAACAAGAATATATTATGCTCCCTGAGATTACCCTGCTTCCCAACTCTTCTAGTATAACTTTTGAGGAAGAGAATGCAAGATACTTTCCTTTACCATTTGCTTGGATAACAATAAAGTGGTTAAAAAATCTTCAAAAATTACAGAAAAGAAAAGTTTTCAACTCAGAAATTTATAAATCATGTAAATGCAAGTAATAAACAATGAATATTTTTAAAGCAGCATACTAGCTTTTCAAGTTTGTTTCTTCTTGACGAAGAATAACAATTCTCTAAGCCAAATAAGATGCTACCTGTGCGGCCAATTTTTGAAGCTTAATACTGTCAACTTCGTCTCCATCCTCATCATCAATCCCCATTTCCTTATCAGATACATCACCATCATCCTCATCATCAGATGGCAGGCCATCCATATCATCATTATCATCAGCCTCTTCTTCCTTTTCTGCTTCTGTGCATGTTAGAAAGGTAAACATGGCGTATGTCACATTGGCATATGAAGACCAAAAGCGGATATCTTGCAAAGTGCAATAGGAAAAGAGGGAGAGCTCCCAGCATCACCAACCTGCCAATTGTTCCTTGTAGGCAACTAGCAGGTCCAAAGTAGCCTTAAAGACACGCTCCAAAGCCTCTGCAGGCAATTGGTCAGTGGGAAGAGAAAGCAATGATGTCAAACCCAAGCAGCAAACCTTCTTATCATGTTCCCTGCAGCATCATATGAAATGCTCACTACAGATCCATCAAGAAAGAAGGGAAAGAAGAGGTTGAACATTTTAAGTGTACATACAACTGTTCGAAAGCCGAGATTACCTTTTAAAATTAGCTCGCGCTCCACTCTTTTTAGTTTGTTGCAACATTTGGAACCACAAGGCAAAAATATCCGTAACAACACC
This sequence comes from Mitragyna speciosa, assembly GCA_024721245.1. Lineage (NCBI taxonomy): Eukaryota > Viridiplantae > Streptophyta > Magnoliopsida > Gentianales > Rubiaceae > Mitragyna > Mitragyna speciosa. The sequence goes on from CM045571.1 coordinate 9,259,484, forward strand.
CAGCTTGTGCAGTATGTTTAGAGTCAATGAAGCATTGTAGTAAAGAGCATCAGCAATCTACATAATAATTAAAGCAAATTGTCATCAATCTTTCAGTTTAGAAGACAAAGTAAATATTAGTCACCAGCGGCCACAGCAATAAAACATAAGGAACAAAAATCACACAGACATCATGGCAGGTAGAACCTTAATTCACCTGGTGCTTGTAGACTAACCTGTGACTTCTCTAATATCCATCCTTTCCCAACAAGAACTTCTTTCTGGATGTTGGTTACTTGGATGCCAAAAATACCACGCATGCAACTTTTTCAGCTCCTCTTTAGAAGAGTTGCCGAACGATTAGTTAAGAAGAACCTAAATCTTTACTTTAGATTTTATTTTACACCTAACTAAAGCAAACTTGCCCAGGTATTTATTTATATCCATAGCCACGTCTTAAACTTTCTTTATCTTTCCCTTTTATCCCCAAGACTACAACAACTAATCCAATCAGATTCATTTCAACACACGTACATAAATAGATACATATGCATGAGTTCGTATATCAAGAAAAATAAACAAATGTCAAAATTGATGGTCCTTGTGATGAGGAAGAAAAGCATAATTGTACCGTGATTGTAATAGAATTCTACTTTCTTGTTCATTAATAATCAGCTCAAGATACTTGAATCATCCAAGTAATTTCACCCACCAAACTGATGAGTTATCATAGTAATAATGTTTTACCAAGCCAGCCAATATAAATCACAAAGAAACATGCATCAAGAAGAACTTCAATCAATTAAAACTTCCAGAAATAATCGATTCCTACCACTTCAATCAACAGGCACTTCAAATAAGGTTTCTCTGCATGGCGTAGTCGCTCAACTGTGATTCTGACATAGGGCTCAACCCAGAGATCCACCTGGCCCCTGCAGTTCTGAAACACCACCTGGATGAGCTTGGGTGCTGGCTCAATATCACCATCCTCTAAATTTTTATCTCCCATGATCTGTATAATTAAGAAATAAAAATGACATTGTTGGAATGACTCATCGCAACAATTATACTAGACCAGTTTGGGGTAGAAAAATTTGAACTCACAGAAGAAATCATACGCCAGAGGCTTTGTTGGTAGTCTGGTTCCTTGCATGTGAGGAAATGTGCTGTACTCCTAGATATATAGTTGTCCAATGGAACCAATATATCTGCACCAAAAAGTAAAAAGACCAACATTATAACATAGGTGCAGCCAAGCTGCTAAATAAATGAGATAATCACAAGATCAAAACTTATAAAACATACTAGAAAAGAAATCAATGGCCCAGTCAGCCAGCGCTTCCATCATTAATGGCCAAAGACTCCACATATCCATGGATATTGTTGGAGAAAAAAAGGTCATATATGAAACAATCTCCAGCACTTCCTCAAAGACCTCTGCCAAAAGGAGCAATAATCTCATCTCAGTTAAGTAAATCCTTACATAAGTGAGCATGACAATTTAGCAAGATAGCCAACAATAATTAACACCAAATAGATGACTGAAAACAGCAGACATATTTACATGAAATAATTCTCATTGTGATTGCACTGGAACAGTACTTTTATGTAGTTACATTATTAGGGATTCAGCATTAGCCATCAAACGAGACATATCAAGAGTTCCAATCTCAGCATATGTGCATGGGCAAAGATTTGAGCATCTATAAGGACTTTCAATGAGAAAAATAGTGCGTTCAGGTTAATATAGAGGAAATTGTAACAACTGTAAGTGTTTGACATTAAGGATCTCGAGTTAATAAAGTCCAAGGTCTCATTATTTTTTTCTCTACACGAAGAATCTTAATGATGATGTCCATGTAGAGACAACACTGCAGTCCTCTAACCGAACTCATTTCTCTTGACTTTCAATATCCGTGATTAAATATTAATTGTTAAAACAAACAAAACACAACAGATTATTTCTTTCCAGAAGTTTGAATTTAAGATGCAACAAGCATAATGCATGAAATTGGTCCCTGGTCTGCAGCTATTCATTCCCCCAAAGTTAACAGCAAATATTAGCCTATTGATACTATATTTCAATGTTGACATGGAGGCGTAGCATAAATAACCCAAAAGAAGCATGAGTACCTTGTCCATCAGTTGTCAACATCCTACGCATTATTGGCAGTAAAGTTGGCTCAATTTGTACAAAAAGATGAGGGAGGCTGCTGACTGACTCAAGAATTGTGCTTATGGCTCGCAAACAACCAACTGCAGCCAATGCACCAGCATCATCCCCTTCATCATCTGCTTCAGCAGTATTCAGACACTTCCAAAATGCAGCAGCCTTAAAAAATAAAAAATAAAAAATAAAAAAAGTACTTTCAGTGTTTTAGACAAACAATATTATAAATCAAATGGTTCACATACACAAAAAAATCAACTATTACCAGATTCTGGCACAATCCAAGAGCATAAGGAGCCATCTCTTCTCCAAACTTGTCCACAATAGTCTCAAGTGTAAACACCAAATCTTCATTCTCAACTTCATTCATAAGTTTGAAAAATTCTGAAAACAAGAAAAAAGTTCATGACATATATGAAATCTATATAGAAAAGTTGACTGCTAAATAGAAATACTGCTCTTCATAGCCCACATACCATCAAGTAACTGGGGAAGAATTGGTCGAATCTCGTCCAAGTCTGAACAGGAAGATGAATTAAGTCTTTGACAAGAAAAACCAACAAAAAATTATTAAAATAAAATAGGACATCAAAATTTTAAACCTTTGCAGGCTTCAACAAAGGAACGTAATGCAAAAACAGAATCAACACGAACGGGAAGCTCTGGATCACGCATTCCTGCAACAACACTACGTAGAGCGTTTCGGAAATTGTTTGGGTCTGAGAAATTAATATGCGCATACTGTCCAGCAACCCAAGCTGCCTGACATTTCAAACATAGAGAAAAGTTGAAAGGTGATAAGTTTGCAAATCAAATCATAACAAAACTAGTTGACTTGTGGGCATGATAATCAAGTCAATTACTATGTTTTGCCAACATATACATCCACAGATGCAAACTAATGTCACCACAAACGCATTCCCGTGTTTGCATTGTGTCAACATCAACAATGGCAGATCACAACCACTATATAAACCAAATATAATTGGCTATTGAAGCACTTCTAACGACAGAAAACAGACTGTAAAAAAATTCCACCAGGGCTTGCATATAGCTTCCTGTAGGCTATTAAGCAATCAGTCTCTCTACAGAAGTGTTGGTCCACCAATAGTCAGAACTTTATTGTACACGAAACCTCAATAGCCAACAAGAGTTCACAATAATAAAAACAAATACTAGTTGCTAACACTTGATAGAATGATAATTGTTATGAGAAAATCATCAATGAGACTAAACCATGGGTACTTGGGACAAGGAAAACACAAACACACAAATGCTGTATGTTAGTTTCATATAGTTGAAAAGCGCATAAAGAATTTGAACAAATTTGAGGGAGACAATGGAATGGATATACAGACATTAAATGGCCTCAAGAACACAATATACCTTAGCTCTAAGGTGACCCATAGGACTACGGAATTCAGGGAAAACATGCTGTACAAGCATGCGTTCAAGCTCAGACTTGTATGGTTCAGTTTGTTTAAGTCTATCGCATAGGGCTCCGATGGCAAGAAGAGCTCCATCTTTCTGCCTGAAGGGCTTACATTCTGGTGCAGCCTCATCGTATCTAAAATAACAAGATATTGCAACAAAACAGAACGATAAGCTCCATTACGCCATCCACCAGCGAAGAAATATCTAGATGATGTCCATTAAGAAGACAAAGTACCTTTTAAAAATCTCCACAATAAAGAGAATGAACTTCTGAAGATTCTCTTTACCTCGCTTTCTTACCAACTCACTCACGAAATCCATTGCAGCAGTTCTAGGACTATATAAATCCTCAATTATGTCTGAAGAAGACCAGACAAAAATAATGTAACATCATCAAAGGTTGAATGTAAAGCCACAAGGAACAACCTCAAATTCTAATCACTTACCATAACCCTTCCTCACGTACTCATGTGGGTCTTCATCCCAAAGCTTTTGATCAGTGTCATTGAAGCACATGAGCGGAAAAATAATCTCAAATAGAACTACATCCAGCCTTGGTTGGAGAAGGTTATACATATTACTCTTTGAAACACTGCAGAAATTTAACAAAAAAGAATGACATACAGCATGGATAGAATAAATAATTCAATCTTCAACTTCAAATTATCAAGACCAACACAAAGTACAAGAATACTGGAAAGCAAGTGCACTACCATGTCAAAAGCAAAGAAACAAATACTTTCTTTTTTTAAGCAAAGAAAAAAAAAATACTTGTCAAAAGAGAAGGACAAAAGAAAGTCAAATGTGGTTCCATCATTTCATAGCTTTTATCATTGAAACATGCAGCTTCCATAAATGCCACATTCACCTATTTGCAAAAAATTATCGTTTTTTAGATAAAAACAAGAAATTACATTAATGAAGAGCAGAAGTTCATTACGAGGATGTAAATTTGTTGAGAAAACTCTATTCAGGCTACACAGAAAACACTTACCAAATCACTGCAAAAACTTGCTTTTACTTTTTCAGCTTGAAATGTGCTGCAATCCTCATTTCATTTGGGCAAGTGTTAATTGGTCCTTATACTATCCAATTTTCAAATACTACATCTATTTACATATACATGCAAACAATCAAAAGGACTCGCCAGACAGAAAATGAAAAAGAACGGTTTGACAATCACTTAAAATTTTGTGCAGTTCTTACACAGACAAAAAGTAACTCCAAAATGAAGAATGCTAAAAGCAGGACAACATAGCACATAAATTATAAAACAATTTTCAAACCAGGAAATGATGAGCTATAACTTCCTACAAAGCTTAGAATCTTTTGTAATAACTCCAAAACAACAGTTTTTAGTAACTACCAAGAATTGTTATTGACCACAAAAGTTGAAAGATAGAATGCATTAAATTCTATATAGAAGCTAACAAAGTAGTCAAAATACTCCCATAAGTAAATTTTGGAATATAAAATGAATAATATATAATTATAGGCTGTTACTATCAAAATATAGTAGCCAGACCCTCTTTTACATTTCTGCAATATAAGAAAAGGCAAGTCCGTATAAGCATCTAAAAATATACAACCAAGTCCTCAGGATGCCTAAATAAAAATGAAAACATGATCTAATCAATGAAGATTGCATTAAAAGCGCTTTACACATACCTGTTGCTCAAGTATTGCAAAATAAGGTTAATCACTCGATCAGGCAAATAACCACCAACACGAATTACATTCAACAAATTCAGATGGCATTCCAAGATCTTTCCCGCATAATTCTTCTGGAACATTTGGGCAAATACTCTGTTGTCTGGATTCTGAAGTTTCAAATCCCCAAATCTGTGAACAGCAGCACCAAGAGGAAGACCAAAAAGGGGGAAAAAAATGAAAAACAATTAGAAAACAATGTTGCTAGGAGGTGTCTTGATCACACAAGTAGATTACTATCAGCCCACCTTGTGTAAAGTCGGTTTAATATGTGGACTGTCCACTTCTTCACTTTCCACCATCCCCAAGATTTCCGCATCTCTGGATCAACAGGTTGCCCTTCCAATGGGACAGGTCTCTCCAAAATATTCAAGAAAAGAACCATCCAGGCATTGAACACATTTGGATCAAATAGTTGTTTCGGAATCTCCAACTGTAATGCAAAGGAAGTTGCAAAGACAAGACTTGTTACATAAAATGATTTCACTCACAAAAGTTGGAGCTTGTCTGCTTACAACTATAATTGCTGAGGTCCAGGTTTTGCAAGCCTCATTGAGCAGTAAAGAAAAAGTAACTTAGATCAACTCAACAATTTAGGGGTTAAACCAATGCAATAATCCAAGACACATAGGACAGATGGGTCCTGAAATTAGCACACTTCATCAGAAAGTGATCAGAAAAAGGAGAAGAATACAGAAGCTTACTTCATGTTGTATGATCTAATCATACATAAAGATATAGAGGCATCTTACATAGAGATATCAGAAGCTAAAATACCAAAGCCTAACTCAAAGAAAAAGAAAATATACAATTCCAGCATCTACAAATCAAAAAAACAAAAGTATATGCATTCAAATATTATAATAAAACCTGTCAGGAACAAAATCTTGGAAGACAATAAGAAAAATAAGAATAGCTCTTATGTTCTTACATTTTAGCAGAAAACTTAAGTCATTCTTTTGTCTTGGTTTCTAAAGTGCATGTTGATTTAGGTGACCTTTAATTGGTTTGCTATTTGGTTTGCTTCAATAGAACTCTTTAAACGCATTTTCCCATCGACTACATCTGAAAGTAGTCAATGTCAATCTATAAATTTTCTAAACCTCGACTTACGTATATAGAGGACCAAAATATCTTGCATATAAGCTTGATCAAATCTGCCACTTCAATTGAAGGATTTGGTATCTGAACAAGGCTGTTAAAAATATTGAGAAGATGAGGAAATGTTTCGTCAACAATGTGGTACACTGGAGTTCTCTCCTCGTCTGATTTAAACCTGGAAACAGCAAAACAAGGCAACATAATTTCTTGACAAAAAATAGACAGAGGAATAATAAGGGGAAGATGCACAAACACGTCCAGAGCATGATAAAAAATCCAGTAGCTCCTAAAAACAGCAGCAGCAAGGTCCAAATTCATATTCGAGTTGGATAAACAAGTTTCTTTTACCTTTCACAATCCTAGATTCAAAAACAGGGAAGAAAGTGAAAAACTTAAATCTTCCTTGATAAGCTATTACTGGAAAGATAAAGCTACGAAAATCAATGTGCCAAATTTTTCAAACTTTATGCCTTAATTCTACTCCTGCAAATTTTAAACCTATCATATTACTGTCAGTTTGCTAATTCAGTATTTGACAGTCTTCACACTATTAACCAAATCCATGAACGCATGAACTGAAAATTGGTAGCACACAACAGAAACAATACAACAAAATAAGCAAAAGCACGCCTGTATAACAACTGCAACGTATATGTGATAAACTCTCTTCAACACAAAAGATTACAATCCGGTATATTTACTAGATATAGTCCACGGTGCTGCAGCTACAAGCTTCAAATTTTCAAGTGCATAAGATTCATTAAAATACAGCAAATTGAAATCAGTGGAATTAGTATTCCGGAACAAGATTAAAGGTATAAAAGATGAAAGCTAAAAAATGGTCAGTAAACAGAAATTGACCACATAACTAAGCATCTTAAAATTCTTGTTCAAGATAAAGCCCCTAAAAGACCCGAAATTACACAAACTTACACTTCAGCAACATAGGTACAACGGGAAGATTAGAAAATGCAACAATTAAAAACCAGCAGACAAAAAAAGAAATTGTCCGAAAATGCATTACGTCAAAATGAGTCTAGTACTTAAAACTCAAAAAGGGAAAAACCTGGATTTGACACTAAAAATGAGAAAATTTTTACACTGTAATCGTGCATAAAGCACTCTTTTGAACAAAGATGGGCGGTTTGGAATTACAAAAAAAAGATACCTTCGTTGGTCTAAGAGAAACGATTACTTAAAGAATTAGTATTTCCTAAAAAGATAAACATCAAGGAAAACAATGCTTTGTAGTTGAAATACAAAAGTTATAATTTGCCGTGTTCTGCATCTTCATTTTGTCAACACTAGGTGATCCATACACTTCAACATGTATCCAATCTAAGCACTCAGACTATGATGCATGTAATTTAGCTCTATACCTGGTTAGAATAACACATTAAACAAAAGCATAACATTTTCCGATAATTGTTCCCCCTTACAAATATATAAGCTACTTTGATAATTGTTCAATCAATTGGACTACTTTGATAATTGTTCAATCAATTGGACTAAATGTTAACGTCTAAATAAGTTACCACAGTCTCGCCTTCAGGCCACAATGGACCATTTTATCCTTTGTCATCTACAACTCCTAAACCACAATTGTTATACACCGGCATTTCTTTTTATTCAAAACAATCGGTAAGGCTTTCCTACTGCATCCTGGTGTAGATGATCAAAACATGTTATGAAAGTTTCCTGGTCTTTTGCCACTTGCAAGGGTTCAAATCATTTAATGCTAGACAATTCTAGAAAAGTAAGCAAATGAGAGGATAGGATGCCAGTTCGTCTAGACACACCACTGCAACATTTTTTCCTCTTAATCTAAAACTTAGTACTTTCTGCAAGGCAAAATCAACAAAATTGCTTCCTTCTTTATTAATTCCACATATATATGCATGCATAAACACACACGCATGTATATATGTGTACACACACACACACACACACATATGTACATATACACATATACAGATGCATATGCATATGTGTATATATAGACATAGTCACACACACACATTAACCTCATAATAAGTATCAGGTAATGACCAAAGACCATTCGTGATTTTTTTAAGTTCATCCTTCACTAACGTCAAACAAGCTCTGCTATTGGCGCGAATTGCATTGGAGATTAGAAAATAATATGTACACATCACTCACACAAACACACAGACACATGCACACGCATACACACCTAAATAAGGGCATATATCTATGAATATCATATCCCTTTTGCTGATTGAGATATGTTATTCCAAGAGGACCCAGGGTACAAAAGTCAAAGTTTTTGAATAGAGAATTAATTTTAGGAGGTTTCTGCTTATTAGCCATGAAAAAAAGTTAAAAAAATAAAAAATAAAAACAGTCCAATTAGGAAGCCATAATGCATTTCCTGAATTGTATTCCAGAAAGGGCTATACTACTCTACTTTTCCAAAATCAATAGATGGGCAGACACAAGAATAAGATAATCATGACTTTGCCAAATCTTACCACACATTTCCGACGAGACATAAACATTATAGACACGCACTCCATTAAGGATGATTCGCAATAATTAAGCAAAATACAAAAACTAGATGGAATCAATTAGATAAATGATAAAACTAATTTCACAGACTCACTCATATTTTCTGGCAAGAATCCTTAGCACAAAGAGAGCTCCATAAACTTGCTGATCCTGCAAGTTCAGTTTCACCCAATGCAAAAGAGCAGGCCATTGCTCCGGGTAATCTGCATGAATTATTGTCTTCAGGCACTCGCCGAGCTGTACTCTATTTACAAACAAAGCAGATCAAAGGGTTAAAAGGAACTTAAATGTACACTTTCAATTGTGACTTTCAAAATTGATATATCCTTGATTGATAACCGTGTATTTTATTGTACTTGTATGTATCAGAAATTGACATCAAAGCCATATCACCAGTGGATGCGCTCTTTCCTATAAGTCTGTTGAATAAATTCAACTGTACCAAACAGGAATGTAGCTGAAGTATGGACTCATGCGTAGGATAATATGAAGTCCAATCACAACAAATTTCATCATCAGGAAAGAAATTTATACGAGGAAAAACCTAAATAGCTTGCACACATATCGTATAATAAGATAACAAATGAAACATGTTTAGATTAAGCATAAACTATGAGATATCATGAATACATTTAGAAAAATATCAAAGAAATTTATTAACTCATGAAATTATAGCCTCCATGCCAAATTATGTGGTACTTATTGTTTACTTTGTTCAGTATCATATAATCTGTAATAAAATGCTGTTCACCCTCTACATGGTAAATTGGTTGACTTGGACAAGGTGGTATAATGCCAAGTAGACACCCTATCTTGCTGTCACATATACAAATTACACTTTAGGAGCAAAGATGTCATTTTGGATAACAATTAATCATTAGTAATTTTATACGATATCAGTAATGTAAATTCTAAAAATCATATTCTATTTAATACGAATTGCACAAAATAGCCTTATGTCCTGGGGCATTGGAAGCTGCATGCTTCCTTGACTCTTTTTTATACTATTAAATATATTATATCCATTCAGATCAGTTAATTCTTTTATTTATCAAGAAAGATATACTCCAGGCTAAATGCATGGGGTAAAAACTAGTTACTTGGACATAGTTTCAGACCAAACAGGAGCTCATATAACACCTCTAGAAACATCCAGAAATTAATGTCTATTCAGATTGAAAATTCCGCTTAATTCTAAGATTTATAGAGTTTTACTTGAAAAAACTACATTCTTGTCATAAGAAAGGAAAAATTGAGAATTAAATCACAGTTGATACCTGGGTTCTACCAATTTTTTATATTTTTTACTTACATTAAAAGAGTGCTAACTATGTATGCAGTTTGCATATCTCTATTACACCCATAATGGCATGGGTACCCCACAAAGTGAATTTGAGTAGTTAACAAATAAATGGTGCACTTGAACAAATGAATGCATACCTTAACAACTGGGGAACTTGAGCAATGAAATTCAGAATATTCTGCCTCACCACATCCTTATCACCAGGCATGATCTTGGATTGCTCACCTACATTTTTATTCGACTCTTAAATCCCTAAATCCCATTATGTATATACAATCCACAGATATCATGATTAATCAACCCTTAAATGGACAAACACGCATTGAAAGTATAAACACACAAATCCGTAGATTTAAATACTTTCAGCCCATGTTACTCACTAGGGTCATGTGGGGCCCAATTTCTAGCAATGAAGTTTTTGAAATGAATGCTTGCCACTTGTCTCACAGCCATATCGCAGTTTCCGTCAACTATAATCTGCAACAGCCTCACTAAATGCTGCGGAGTATACTGAAACTGCAACAAAAGTTTCAAAAGACAAAACTTCAAAACCTACAAACGTAGATACACATAAAATCTTGCCCAACCACAATTAAATTCGCAGAATCAACGTTTCTAATCTTTAGCACACAACAACCTGCAAAACAACTAATAAAATCTAGAAAATGAATAACAGAGTCATAAAAATCGACAACAGTCAAGCAAAATTTGATGAAATTATCAATTAAAATAATCCCACCAACGAACAATCAGAATCAGATAAATGAACAATTCTTATCCTAAATCAATAAAGATTCCCATAACACACATATCCATACAATACGCATGCACAACTAAAATCATAGGATCAAATTCCATAATCTCAAGCACATAAAACTTTACAAAACATTGCATACTAAGAAGATGAATATCATCCAATTCCGATAAAATTTTCAATCAAAAACCAATCCAAAGAGGAATCGGAATCAAATAAAAGAACAATTCATATCACAAAACTCATTAACTCTTCAAAAAACGACAAAAGCAAAAAAGCAGAGATAGATTACTTGATTCAGGCTTTCCTCAGCAGCTTTACGTTCATCAGGATTAGGACTGAGCGCGCCGCGAAGAATTATGGCCAAATTCTGGAGATCCATTTTCCTTCAATTATTATCGATGATGATCGAGGAGTAATGAAGAGGAGAGAGAATTTTTAATCAACGCTAAACCCTAGAAAATGAGACGCCGGTTGAAGATGCTGATTTTCTAGGGTTTAGAGAGGGAGAGAATTGTGGGAGAGAGACAGCAGCAGCGATGTGTGCGTGCGAGCCGAGAGAGAGAGAGAGTGTGGGTGTGTGTGTTTGTGTGTGTAAAGAGTATTTAAATCATTAGGGTTTAGAGTGGAGACTGGAGAAAGAGAGTAGAAAAGAGAGGTTACGGTGGTTAACCAACTGTATTTGTATGGGTATTCTCTTAATTATTGTTTCTCTATTAGTTGACTTTGGAGTGTGACTCCGAGCAATAAACGTTAGAAATTTTTTCAGTTCAAGGGGTTTTAAGCTTAAAAATGAGAAAGGAAAAGTTTTGAGGGTAGGATTGATGACTTTATCAAGTTAATGTCTCAACTAGTTGAGCCATTGGATCTTAAGTACTATAGGTTGGAAATTGAGTCTCAATTCGAGTTTCTATGGGTCAATTAGAAGTGAACACATTTGAAAAATATTGAATTACCAAACAAGTTAAAATTTAAGTCAGACAATTATGTTCTTTAATTCGGTATTTTGATCGATAATTCAATAAATCTAAAATAAATGAAAATGGAATCACTCTATTCAAATCGGTAAAACCAATTTCGATTTTAATTCGATAATTTGAAATCAGTATAATCGATATCATATATCGATTTTAAATTACTACACTCAGCCAAATAATATACACATTTTTATATATTTCATATAACAATCCTAAATCCTATAAAAATAATAACTTATAAATATTATTGTCATATATAGATGCATGTATGATGTTATCTACATATTATAATTAAACATTTGATTATATATGCATGGTATACTTTTATATATTGTTTATTTGTATACAATTAGAAATTTGTAACAATAACTTGTATAATTTGTGTACTTACAACTTAGACATTGTATAACATATATTTTATGTGTTAACACTCCTACTTATGAATTATATTAATAACTTAGAGCATAATAAATATAAATATGATATAACAAAATAGGCGAGGTTGTAATGCATAATAATGATCTAAATTTATAGAGTAATATAAATATAATATAAATACAAGTTATACAAGTAAGTAGTAGGTAACACTCCGCTAATTAGTGAATCTCGTCAAATTCATAAATCATAGTAAATTAGTGATGACGAATCCACAAATATATTAGCCCTAACTTTTTAATTTAATATTATATTAGCCCTAACTTTTTAATTTAATATTATAAGAGTATTTCTAATTACCATATTTAATCATAGTTTTTATAATATGAATGTTGTCATAAATTGCAAATAGCAAAAATTATAATTAAAGCAATAATCAATTGTGATTTATGAATCTTAATTTATAAAATTAAATAAATGATGAAACTGAATTAAAGAATCACTATGGAGCAGTTTGGTTCAAATTCTTCAATCACTACTACTATGGATATCATTAACTCCATGAGCATGAGTTTTGATAATTCCCCCTCCCCTCCCAATATGTTTGGTTTAATAATGAAATGAGTAGCATTATAACAATACTTGTTTGGTTTATTGGAATGATTTTCAAGTAAATTTTAAAAATTTTAAATCTTTATTTATGATATACATAGATTTCTTATTTTGTATCTTTTTAAAAAAATTCTAAAAAGATTTCTTCAATTTTAAATATAGCCATGCTCTAATTTGAGTTTTATGCAAATGATAACTTTAAAAAAATATTTTTATTGTATTAACAGAGAGTATTATATATCTTTGAGTTTCTGTTTAATTTTTTTATAAAAAATTGAATGTAAAAAAAATTATTGAAAATAATTTTTATTAAAAAATTTATAAAGTACTAATAAAAAATATTCAAAATCAAAAGACAAAGCAGAAAGGGAGGCAGAGAGGGAAAGTATATTGTGGGTGGATAACTTAAAAGATATGTATTTTTTTAGTGGGTGTGTTTTTGCCCTTAATCATAAGAGTTAACGAATTTGATAAAATGACTATCATTAATACTCCAATTAATCACTATCATTCTCATTGAATGATAGTAACAGTTGTTAAACAAACACCAACAATAGGTATCATTACTTATGATACACATTCTCCCCCTTGATTCCCCTAAACCAAATACTAATCCGGGTAAAACTCCATAATATTTCACAAATCCGGGTAAGAGCTTAACGTATAAAAAATTAAGATCGAAATATAAGTTTTGTATTACAAAATCATGATTAACTATTTTAGTTTTAACCTAACCTAAGTCACTAATTATTACTCCACCATTACCTAACTACTTTACCAACACGAAGTCAACTACATTACTACTCTTGACTCAAAAAACCATTTAACAAAAAAATTCATTTTCTTGGCTTTCTCTTGCTACAATTTCACTGACACCACTACTTTCTCGGCTTCACCACTCGCATTGCTACGATTTTAGTTTCACCCCTGCATCGTCTCACTTCACTGCCAAGCACACCGCACACCAATTCAGTTCTCTATTTTTATCTCTCAATTCTCGTCAGATTAGTTCGGCTCCTGTACCATTTCCAAGCTCCAAGTATAGTGGCTTCTTTCTTAGCTTTTTATGGCTTGTGTCATAGTTCAAATATGCTCCATCCATGCATCTGTCAGATTATCAAAGTTATAATTCAACTATTCTTAATTTTGTCCCAATTTTGCCTAACTGATTTTTCCCAAATCTTCTCTAAATTACAAAGTATCTTTTAGAATATAATTGTTGGCCTAGACATGAAGCCTAATAGAATAGAGAAACAGACATGAAACCAGTGTTTTTGTATGCAATTTAAAAAAATGGATAAAGCGAAATGAGAATTAAGGTGTGTGAGTTTTATGTGTGAGCTGTCACTAAGTACAAGTAGGGCTATAAATGTACCAAACTTTAAACCTGTCGAGCTCGATTTGAAATTTTGAACTCGAATTTGATTTTGGACTCGAGTACAATCTTAAAAATTGAGCTCGAGTTTGATTGGATTTTTTACTCAATAGCATCGATTTTTTTATTTTTTATTTTTATATTATTTTATTAATAAAATATATATTTTTATATAAAAATATTTTTTATAAAAATAATTATTATATATTAAATAAAATTTATTAAAAAATTATTCGAGCATTATCGAGTCAAATATATATAAGCTTGAATTCAATTTGATAATATAACCAAATTCTACTTTTTGTTTGATTAATTCCTTAACAAATTGAGACCTAATTATTTGTTAAGCGCTCGATTCATTTACAGCCCTGAGTGCAAGTGCATGTCTATGATGTTGTGTCCATAGGTGTGTGTTCATTTAGTAAGTGTGTGAATTTTGTATGTGATCAACCAGTCAATGCATACGTGTGCTAATTGAGAAGTGGGCAATTAGGTTTGGCTTTTGCTTTATATGTTGTTTAAACTTCAAAATATTAGATAGAGAGAGAAGTTAACTGTAATTGCTGCCAAATTTGTTTGAGGGGGTATTATCTGTAATCACATTTCACTTGTAAGAGAATTAAATCAAACTTATTTCATCATCCTTATTTATCTACATTTCCTGTTAAGTAGAGTTGATCTTGTGCTATTGTCAAATACTTTGGTCAGTGTTCCTATTTTGTAATTTATTTTATCTATTTGTCTTACAGATTTCATAAATATGTCAACTAACAAACAATACAAAAGTTGACGAGAATGAAGAACCATTTGTTAATCCTCTTCCTAGTCTAAGCACAGAGTCATATGACTTTAATAAGTGAGGATTATACAAGAAAATATTTATCATGAACTTATTTCGATGAAGAATATTTGAATGGTATAAAACATAGGAGGTGCATGTATTGCTACATACTTATATCCGCTGATCCTAAGACTCATGGGACTACTCTTCTTAATACTCATGCGAAAAAATATTCCATAAACCCATGCAATAAATCTGATAATCAAGCCACCTTGTGTTTTGAAGAAACTGAAAGGAATAGGGAGAAGTCAAGGGAGCTCTTTTGAGTTAGAAATTTGACCAGGAAGATAGAAAATCAATTGCATGCATGTTGATTATTGATGAATTCCCTTTGAACATGTTGAAAGGAAGGGATTTCAACATGCGATGAGAACTGCTTATCCTTCCTTTAGAATCCCTTCTAGATCCAAAGACTGTTATCAATTATACTGTGATGAAAAGCTACAACTAAAAAAAGTACTTGGACAATCATTTAAAGAACAACTATATGGGTCTTACTATCCACTTCATTGATAATAACTAGAAATTGAATAAAAAATAATGAAATTTATCTAATATCCAGTCATAAAAAGAATAAGATTTGGAAAGGCTATTTAAAAACATTTGCTTGAGTAGGGAATTGATGATGTGTTCAGTATTATTTTTTACAGTGCTAGTTCAAATTATATGGCAATTCAGTACTTAAAGGGAAAATTTGAAAATTGGGGTTACACTATTTTAGAAGGAAAATGTACTCATACAAGATATGTTGCTCATATAATAAATCTTATAGTTAAAGATGATTTAAAAAAAAAACTTGGGGATCATGTTGACTGCATTTGGGCAGTTACAAAATATGCAAGACAATCGCTATCTAGAGTAGAAAATTTTATAGAATGTGCAGAAATTTCAAAAGTTGACTACCAAAAATGATTAAGCCTAGATATTTCAATAATTTAGATTTTCATCTACTTAATGTTAGACGCAACACAAAAGTATGATAATGCATTTCAAATGTTTGAGGAGTAGGACCCTTATATGATTTATGAACTTAATTTTTGCCTACTAAATCTAATTCAGAAAGAAGTAGATGTTTGATTGTGTTTTTAGAGAATTTTTATGAGTTGATATTGAAAGTTTCATGTACCAAATATGTGATATCCAATAATATTTTTCATGATATTAGTCATATTAATGGTGTCTTAAAAGAATTGATATAGAGCCCAAATAATGAATTAAATTCAGTGGTAAACTCCATGAAGGAAAAATATGATAGGTATTGGGGAAAAATAGAAAATTGAACATATTGAACTTATTCTTATGAAAATACGTAAGGAATGTGATGGTGTACATAGTGCTATGCTTGCAAAAGACGCAATGCTTTAGTTGTTTAATGAGTACAATGAGCTAAACTACCCATCAGATTCTATTTTACTTTTGCCTCATCTACTCCAATCTTTTTTAAATCCAGAAAATGTAAAATGTCATTAGATGAAGATGCCAGAAGAAAAATTCATGGTAAGTACAAGTCGGAGTTAAAAGAGAGAAAAATAGAAGTTGGAGGTAGGGATAATAGATCTAAATTGGACAAGTATTTGAATGAAGTTGTGGAGATGATGATGATAAGTTTGATATTTTGTTATCGTGAAAGTCTAATAGTCTTAGATTCTCATTCCTCTCTAAGATGGTTTGTGACGTGTGTTAGTTATCCCTATCTCTACTATGGCTTCCAAATCTTCACTTAGGAGCGGAGATCGCACTCTTGATAAGTTTAAAAGCTCTTTAATTCCTAAAATAATGCAACACTCTATAAAAAGGGCTCTGCCGCTCCCTATTTTTCGAGAGACAAAAAACGATGAGTGAAAAAGAGAGTTTTGGTGATTTTTTGTAAAAGAGTTTTTAAGAAAATGATTTTGGGTTTTTGAATAAATAAAACAAAACAAAAGAAAAGGGCCTAAAATGGGACTCCAAAAATGCAACAGTTTTGGGCTCGAAAATAGTCTAAAAAGGGTTTTTATAAAAAACGAAAGTCGCCACTTGGTATTGAGTTTTGATGTATCAAGTTATTAGAAAAAAATAAAAATGGTAAAACTAGAAAAAATCTATCTAGAAAAAATCTCTTAGAAAACATTTTTTGAGAAAAAGTAAGAAAAATTAAGAAAAATCCCTTTTTAGACGACTCCAAGTCTTTGAAAACAAGAAAAAAAAGGTTTGGGAGTTACAGTTGAAGAAAGGGAAGACAAAGGCTCCCGCCTAAGGTACCCTTTCAACCTAGCCAAAACTAATTGCAAGGTTTAGTCGAAATTCTTCTAATGTAACCCTAAATTCTATAACATTTGGATATAACAATATGAATGCAAACCTAAACTTAAAAATAGATATCATTAAGGGGCAAAATGTCCCTTCGAGGTTTAATTGGAATAAACGCATTAATTGCGTAACCCAAAAAGAAACCTCGAAGGGGTCATGAGTGAAGCACAATAAGACTCAAAATAAAATAAAAATAGAGTTTATAGGTATAAGTAACCAAGGAAAGGGAATGCAACATAACAGGTACGGAGAATGAAAACTCGTGACAGAATATTCTTTCTTACAGATGGATAAATAGCGTGCTAAGGCTAGGAAAACCATACTCGCTATTCTCGTGTTCGAAGGGGTTGACTCTTTCTAACCTAAGGCAAGCAAATGACATATTTATCATTAGCTTCTATACTTAAAGCAATCTAAGTGTCATGCATTATATTTATAGGAAAAGGGATAAGATAAGGGAAAATGACATGTAAAATGGAAAAAAAGATCCTAAAGATAGAAAAATGCGTGTAAATGACATGAAGTTCATGCAAATGAAACTAATGTTTAAAGAGTTTAAGGGTCTAACATTGGCTAGCCCGTTTATTATAAATTCCTCATTAGCATTAGACTAACAAGGAAACGAGAATGAACCACAACTAACATTAGACTAGTGTGGCGACAATACACATATATCATAATAAAATAAATAAATAAACATAAATTAAAACAATAAGCACATAGAAGCAAGTAATAGCACATAGGCGCATATAGCATGTAAGCATAATATTCTAAATCCAAAACTCTAAGGAAAGCGAGTAAAAGCACATAAGCATATAGCACACAAAAGCCCTAACTATTACACTGAGGATGCCTAATTACAATCTAGAAGGATAAGAAAATAACCTATTTAACCTATGTATTATATTTCCTATCTAAAATACAAAATTTTGTTAAATAAGAATATAACCTATCTATTACATTAGCTATCTAAATACAAATTTTTGTTAAATAAAATATTACATATCTATTACATTTCTCTGAATAATTAGAATTAAATTAAAATATATAATCATGACATAAATAAATGCTCGCACATAAATAGAAATAATAACCACAAAACAAATACATAAAAAAAACACATAGAAAAACCACATAGGAGCGCGTAAGAGCACATAAAGATACATTGAAAGGATAATAGAAGTACTTTCCACTCGTAAATTCTGTAGGAATGCTAACAAAATAAACAAGCACATCAAGGCACCACTATTTTGGATAAACAAGATCATAAAGTAGATAACACAACATTAATCACCATAATCAAAGAATAAAATACATGGAAATTATAATAATAACAATAAACAAAAAGTTAAAATACCAACCAAACATTTAGGAAAATAAAAAATAAAGAAAGAAAAATATGTATATATATTTATATTTAGTTTAAATAAAGAAAAATACAAGAATATATAATTAAACTTTTAACACATTAATAAAAACACCAAAAAGTAATATAAAGAGGTACAAAGAAACTAATTTGAGCATTAATTAAATAAAAAATCAAATTTGGGCATTGATTAAAAAATGTAGAAACACAAAAAAGGCATAATTGAAAGTTTTAAGGACTTAATTAAAAAATAAAAATATTGGGATAAAAATGAGTTTTTTTAACAAAATTCTAGAGAAAAAATGTAATTTATAGCAAACTAAAGGGTAAGATTCCAATTTTAAACAATACTTAAGGTAATAGTATAATTTACAACAAATTTAAAGGCTAAAATATAATTTTCAACTAACATAATGACAAAAATTAAAAATTTTCAGCAATACTTAAGGGCAAAAATGCAATTCCAGCTAACGTGAGGGACCAAAGTGCAATTTTCAGTAGCATTCCAGGCTAAAAATACAAATTCTAGCTACTTGGGAGGCAAAAAACAAATTCCAGCAATGTTCTAGGGCCAAATTATAATTTCCGACAAACACAAGGATAGAAAATATAATTTTCAGCAATGCATAGGGGCAAAATGCAAATTTCCAGCAACATTCAAGGGTAAAATTGTAATTTCAGCAAGCTTCAGGATGAAAAATTACTATTCACAGCAAGCTTGGGGGCCAAAATATAATGTCTAGTAATTTAAAGATCAAATTGCAATTATTCTGGACATAATTGAAAGCAAACACAAATTCTAGGGGTCAACTTAAATAAACAAGAACTTAAATGAAGAAAACTAAAAGTATTGAAAGACATAATGACAATACCTAAGAACCTGAGGGAGCAAAAATGTAAATATCTAGTCTGATAAAAATAATAAAAAATAAATAAATAAAAAAGAAACTAACCAAAATTACGTCGTTTTATGTCAAAAGGACATAGTTTTCGCAATTCTTATTTTTTTTTTTACTAATTTGCTCTTTCTTTCTTTCTTTCGTTCTTCCTATTTCTCTCTCTTTTCACCTCCTTCTTCCTAATTCTATCTTATTCTCTCTAATTCTCTTTGTTCTCTCTCGTTCCCCTTTTTGTCTTTTCTCTCTTGTCCATTCTCTCTCTCTCTCTCTCTCTCTCTCTCTCTCTCTCTCTCTCTCTCTTCCCTTTGCTCTTTATCTCGCCATTTCTTTTCTTCTTCCCTTCTCTATCTCCCTTCTCGATTTTTCTTTCTCTCTTTTCTTTCTTTTCTCTATTTCTCTTTTTCTTTTCTCCATTTTCCTTTCTTTCTTCCTGTTGCTTCTCTTCTCTCTGTCTCTCTCTCTCTCTCTCTCTCTCTCTCTCTCTCTCTCTCTCTCTCTCTCTCGTTGCCCTCCCTCTCTCATTCTCTGTCTCTCTCTCATTTCCCTCCCCGTTCTCTTTGTTATTTACCTCTTCTTTTGCCAACATTCCAGACTCCTTAATCCCCAAATTTCTTAAATCAAAACTTAACGTATCCTAAATCTAAATCCAAAAATTTTTACCTCTCATAGCTAGAATTCTACACAACCACCAATATGTAGACACGAATTAACTGATGTAAAAGCTATTTAAAGGGAGTTTAAAAAGGAACAACTCACCTGATTTGAGGGTGAAAATTGGCGATGATGATTCCTGGATAGCGGTGACAGTCCAGCGACAGTGTAGGGAGGGGGCACTATAATAGTGGGTGGTGGTGGTTCGTCGGTGAATATTCGCCATTATGCGTGGCATGAGGGAGGCAGGGCTAGTGGTTGAGGATGACTATTTGAGTGATGCGTGTGTGTAGCTATTGCTACTGGTTGTTTGATGGTGGGTGTTTGTGGTGGAGCTATGGTGGATTCGATTGGGTTGGTTCGGATGGTCTAAGGTGATTGGAGCAAGTGAAAGTTATGATAAAGGATTGAAGGAGATGGTATTGGTAGATGTTTGTAACCTGGTGGTTGGGCAAGGTGCTTGGACTGGTAGAATTGATAGTTTATGTGTGTTTATTGTATGGTTGTGTCTTAATGTGTGTGCATGTATGTGACTAATTGTGTATGCAAACGTGCATGTGTGCTTGTGTATAAGGTTTGTGTTTGTGAAAACTGTATGAATTGCGTGAATGTGTGTGTGAGCTGGTGTATGTGAGTGTGGTGTGTGTTTAAGTGTTGTGTGTGAGTGCAAGGTGCGTGCGTTTGTGAATGAGAGTGAACTGCAAGGTATGTGTGTTTGTGAATGCAGGTTTGTAAATGGTGTATGGTGGTGATGAGTTCTGTTGAGAGAGGAAAGTGCAGGTGTGTTTAGTGATTGTGCAGATAAGGCGAGGGGTGAGTCTGTGAATTGGTTATGCTTATTGATTGGGTGAAGTGCACGTGTGAATTGTGATCTCTCTGTGCTTGTTTGTGCAAATTTGCATAGAGGGAAAGTGAGTGAATTAGTGAGCTTTATGTGTTGTGGTGTATGAATGTGAAGGAGTGAAGTGTTTGTCTATGAATCATAAGTGAGTTTTTGCAAAGTCAAGGTGAAGGTGAGACCAAGATTGGGATGGAGAATTATGTGAGAGTCAATGTATGTCTGCCTGTGTTGCGAGGGGGATAAAGAGTAAGGGTGTGCAGGTGAAGGCTGAGAATGAGATTGTGTGTGCACTGAGTGTGATTTGATGAATGAAGAAAAAACAGCAAAATAAATCCCTAAAATCTAGATATGTCAATCCAAATTGCGGTGATTGTTTTGTGATGATGATGGGTAGGGTGGCTGGGAAATGCTGGTATTTGGGGCTAGATATGGCTGATTGGCAGCGATAGCAGTAGCAGCAGCAATATTGTTGCTGCTTTTTTTTTTTTGTGAGTGCAATTTGTTAGAAAAATAAGGAAAATAAAAATAAATAAATAAATAAAAACTTGAATTCCTTAAAATTATAGATTAAAAAAAATAAAATTCAGCATTATCAAACGAAGGAAAATTCAATGTAAAAATTCGAAGATAATGTAATATTAGAAAACGTGCCATTAATAGGAAAAATGACAAGAATTGGAAATAAACACTAAACGACCTTTAAAAATTATGAAATTTTTACAGAACTATAAATATATAAAATGCATATATAAAATTTTTTCACATGAAAATTCTAGTAAAAAGTGTGCATTGAAAAATGTGCTGATAATAAAAAATATCAAAATTCTAAATTAATACTAAGTGACTCTAAAAAAAATTACAATTAAAAAAAGGATAAACAAAACTATGAATTTAGAAATTAAAACAAAATAAGAAGATATCTAAATGTTAAAATTATCATTTTGCCCCTAATACGACTAATTAGTCATAATATTCACAAAATTGCAATTGACCCTCGAAAAACAAAATGTACCCTTAAATGAAATAAAATTACATTTTTTATAAAAGGTGTGTCAAAATTTGGTGTCTACAAGCTCGTGATGCGTTTTTTTTTCCACCTTTTTTGGCCGTGAACACTTATTTGAATTTTGATATGTGGTTTAGGGTTTTTATAACTAACATGATTGAAATGAATAGCCACCCCATGTCGAATTAAAACTGTTAGAAATAATCGATACTCATTTATAGTTGTCTTAGCTCTTTGAAAATACGACATCCTCTCTATTCTTATTGTTACCCATGCATATTCATTATCTTTGTACCCTAAATACACCACACCCACTTTCTTAATAACTTATGCCCTAATTTGCACTCAACCACAATCAAATACCTTACAAATTTCTTCCCTAATAACGATTTCATTCAAACTACCCACACAACCACAAAAAAATAAATTTGATATGAAAGTCATACGTTGCAAAGACTCCTGTGAGTACTTTCGGTTTGCTTTAATCAAGATTCCCATAGAACCCCATGAGCATTTAATTGGCTTCAATGCCCCCATATTTGATAACAGTATCAATCTTCAATCTGACTCATCTTGTAGTTTTTGACATCCACCTTAATCTCTTCCTTGAAAAGTAACCCCAGTCCACTCTAGGCCAACCCAATCAAAAAAAAAAGAAAAAGAAAAAATCTTGTTTCTTTTCTATCCCCTTCATTTCCTTATATAACATATTAGTTTTATTGATACCGCCAAGCTTGCCCCATGGCAACACTTGCTACTTGTCCAAAGAGATTAAAGCTGCACCAAAGAGATTAAAGCTGCACCTAATATTTTTGTCTCTTAAAAGAATTAGTAAACATCCTCTCTACATCTTCCTTCTCCAACTTTTGTCTTCTTTATTCTTGCAAACCTAATTCTCTAATTGAGAACTATCAAGGAAATTACCAAGCTAACGAGTATCCCCATATCTGCATGGACCTCAACCATGTTATATGCCTCTTCAACAATTTGTAGTTCATCAACAATATTTTCAATAATGAGCAGTTGAGTTAAGATGTTCGTCTTTGGTCCAGAGTGGGAAATTTGGTGATCACTGGTGTCGCTTGATTCTAAGATACTAATAAATATACCCCCATTATAGTCCAGTGCATTAGCTTGGATAACATAAGGACTATCTACGTGTTTATAGTCTCCTCGTTACGAGAAAGCCACTTCTAAATTTTTTATTCAAAATATCTCTTTCCAAATTTGAACTCTTCCCTATTCTATTAAGACCTGGCAAAATCTCTCCATTGCCCTCCTCTACTCTTTCAACTCCAAAATTACTAGAAGTAGTACCATCACTTTCATCTTGCCTCTTGGATTATTAATCCTAGTCATTGCCTATTGATATCCTTTGTTAGAGTCATCAATTTCAAGATAGTAAATGAGTCAAGAGCGAACATAATCCATTTCTATTCATTTCTTATACCAGTGCTAAACTCGTACTTCTCTGCTATTTATTAACGAACACTTTATTACAATATGTCCAATTGTTTCATAGTGCAAACTATTCATATCACAACAGTACATACTGGTTATCCCATCAAGATAATGCTGTAACTAAACACTGCATTTCAATGGTTGCAAAAGGTCTATCTTACATCTTAGAGGAAAAAATTTTGCTCAATTTCTATACTTTCTTTGATCTAAACCATTGAGTAATTGGTAAAGAAGCATCACACATTAATAGCCATGTCATTGGCATAATATTCTTTTGGTAGCCCTACACAAGGATCCAACACTAAAGTGATAAGAATTCCTCATTTTCACAAATTCCCCTAACTTCCATTATTTGAGGATAAATATATCTTTCTCAAATCATCGTGAACCTTGATCAATAACATTATCTACTGTCTCTTTATATCAGAATAATAATTGAAACATGTTGTCAAGCAATCTTGGAATCTGGATCTTCTCACACTTGTAGGCCTTCATCATGACCTAGGGAACGCCTTGTAGATCAACATCCTTTTCCATAAAGAACCAACCATATAAACTCTTCTCACACTCAACTACCCTCTCTTAAACATCTTTAATATTGTGTTCATGATAGGCTGACTTATTGTCATCAAGATAAATATGTTCCAACTGTCACGAGATCTCATTCTCCATGGTTTACCTATATTATAGCAATCACAAGATAACAAACCATAGATACCGGAGACAAAAGAAAGAACTAAAACAACTAAGTCGATGTCTGATGGAGTCGAACTATAAAAGAAGACTTAATGTCCTACCTTAGAAATCTTCAAGGGAGAAAGCCCTAGTAGTATCATAGGAAGAAAACTCTAGTAGTATTCTAGGAGCATCCCCACTCCATTTTTAGTAATTATCTTTAATCCACTGATGGAGTTATATAGTAGGATTTGTAAAGTATTCCAAACTTTTTTGACCAAATATCTTACAATAAAGACAAAAATTTTAGCCTGTTGAACATTCAATCTACTTATCATTCAGCATGTTTGGGTAATATATTAGCTCAAAGACATTTTCGTTTTTGTTTTATTTGCTTCTTTTTAAATTTTTCCTTCTCTCCCTTTCTCGTCTTAGGA
Source organism: Mitragyna speciosa (assembly GCA_024721245.1). Lineage (NCBI taxonomy): Eukaryota > Viridiplantae > Streptophyta > Magnoliopsida > Gentianales > Rubiaceae > Mitragyna > Mitragyna speciosa. The sequence continues at coordinate 9,284,269 of CM045571.1, forward strand.
ACCCTACCTTCTCTACTTTCCGTTGTCATTGTTGCCACTTTAGTATTTAGGCAACATATAAAGATGTAGTTTAAGATATGGGGTTGGTTGTTTGATATGTACAACTCCACTTTCTTTAGGACATCAGAAGCTTATTTCATGTAATTTCTTTAGATTTTACCTTCAATTGAATATATAGAAGTTTTCTTGTATGATGGGAAGCATTCTAATCTTAAAACTATAGAGTTTGATGTAAATTTTATGACAATAAGAAAAACCTGTCACTTTTTGGTTGTGTTTATTTTTTTTATTAGATTTTGACTTTTAATAACCAATTTGAATTTTACATAATCAAAGAAGTTTGGACGTGTAAAATTATAAATATTGGTAATCCCTTTTTTTTTTGGCTAAAATCTAGGTGAAATAATGGCTAAAATTTTTGGACATCCCATTATTTCGACGAAACCTAGGTGAAATATGGTTTAAGTAATATTTTTCCTTTTTTTCATTTTTATTATTTTTTTTGTTTTTCCTTATTTTTTTGTGGAAAAGACTTTAGCTACTGGATAGACAAATTTGACAAACAAAATCACGTGTGAATTTAGGATTACTTGAGTTAAAGGTATGGTTTATATTTATGTACAATTTAAAAATTGATAAGTAAAAAACTAGGGAGAGTTTATACACAAGTATATATGACATTATTTATAGTAGATGAAGGTAACAATGATAACTCAAAAGGTATGACAAACTAGCAGCATTTTTGCCCCTTGCAAAAATTACCATTTTTGCACTTGGTAATGTATGGGAAAAAAAAGTTGTGATATTCTAACTAGACTTTATTGCAAGTTAGAGTGAATAAAAAATCATAATTAATTTTTTCCATATAAAATACATCAAAATATTCATAATAAATACTAGAATACTTGGACAAATTATTGTTAGGTATAATTTAAAGATAAAATTGCAGCAGTAAGATGCCTCAGTTTTTATGCCACTAGTCCAAAAAAATAAAAATTAAAAGATCCCAAATAATTTATAAAATTCCAAACATCACTCAAAACACTTTAGAATAGAAAATTTTATTATTTTTGTACCATGAAAATATTTAAAAATCCAATTTTAAACACAAAAAGTCAAAATTTTGCTTTTTCAAATTAAAAATGAAAAAATACTAAGTGAGCTCGAAAAATATTGTTTGAGGCACCTAATTTCATTTTTTAATTTCAAACTATTATTGCAAAGATTGAGTTTTTTGGGAAATCGTTTAGTATTTTTCATGATATATTAACTAGTAGAATTAAAAGCTTGACGTTTATATTTAAAATACTTGGAACGAAAATTGAAAAAAAACTTCATATATACCTTCAAATCATATCATTAGTAATTTATCTAAATATATTGTGATTTTTCACGTGTAATTACAAGTACTTTGGTGTAACCTATAGAAAAGATTGTACTTTTTAGTTTTCTACTGCTAGTTAACTTACGACTCTCAATACTCTGCTAAATAGACTATGCTGCCAAAGTTTTAAAAGCTTAAAGATAAAGGACCAAATTGGTAATTAAGTTGAAAAAATTACAGTTTTAGTACCAAATGTTTGGGAATATCAATAGTTTCAATCCCCAAAGTTTAGATAAAAGCAAATCTAGTACCAGAAGTTTCAATTTTTTAGCACATTTACTCCTAGCGATTGGTTTTGCTAAAATCTTAGAGAAATCCAATCACGTGATACTTATATGCCCGTGACCAAATTTTCAAAAAAAGAAAAAAGAGAAAAATTTTAAATGTCATAATTTGTAATTACAGGCACTAATTTAAATTCACACACAATAAAAATTGCCTAGACAGTGCATTCATGTGTGCTTTTAATTACAAATTATAACAATTAAAATTTTTTTCTCTATTTTTTTTTTGAAATTTGATCACTAACATGTAAATATCGCATGACCGAATTCCTATAAGATTTTGGCAAAATCAGTCAATAGAACTAAATGTGATGAATAATTTAAATATTTGGTACTAAATTTACTTTCATCCAAATTTTAGGAACTAAAACTGCCGATGCCCAAAATATGTAGTGCCAAAGCTGCAATTTTCTTCTGTTAAATTTTCTAACTCATAAAATTCAAAAAGTACTCATGAAGCTGTGTGTATGCGAGCGGGTGTTGTGGATGTTTGTATGTGCTGTATGTATTTATCTTTGTATATTAGTGCGTTCAAGTAGAAGCGAGAGAGTAAAATCATTTGTTAAACATCCAATTTGTCTCAAAGAATGATCCCAGAAGATCTAAACAATTTTTTGCGAAAGATCCCGTTTCTTCAAATTGCTACAGTTCTATTTTCATAAAAATGGCCTTTTTTTAATCTAAATATAGCCTTATTTTTGAGGTGAGCCTTTATGTTCTTTGTAAAATTCCTATGAGGTTTAACCCCCGGGTGTCCTCAGAATGACTCCAACGATCAACTTAGAAGATGGTATGAAGGACTGAGCTAGCTTAATTAACATCCATAATTGAGTAATTAAATAAAAAGGTGCCTTAAAATGTTTTTTCTTAGCAGCAACAAAAATTTAGAGGCAAACCGGGATACAATCATGCTCCACAACTATAACAGGAAACCTGTACAATTGCATTGTTCTTCATTGGTTCAAAGTATACACTGAACTGTACAGATTTAGATTTTCTTTATGGTATAGTTACACCAAATCATAAATTTATAGCATCCATGGCTAAACTTCCACATTAAATCCAAAATGATAAGGAACATAATCCTATTTTTGAACCTTGTAGTTAAAATAAAGCTGTGTGTGTTAAGTGATTCATATGTTGATGTAAGAAAGAATATGTGGTTTTTGTTTATACCACAAATGAGTATGTACATCAGATTCATGTAAAAATGTTTTAATCGTGATAATGTAGCCGTCACTCTTGCTCGAGACATTCTGAGAAGGACTTGGTTTATAAGTCCTCGTGGATCTAGTAGTTAGTAATGATGTTAGGTGATGTCAGTTATGCGAACTTTGCTAATATCACTTTATGTCACTTTGATAACATGGGCACATAAGTGACAATAACATCCATAAGTAGTATATTCCCTCTTGCATGATGGTGCTTTTCATATAGAGCATGCATCTATACTGAACTCAAAAAAGAGATTAATAATGTAGCTCGTGAAATTACCATACAATATGCGAAGCTTGGCTTGGCTACTATAGCTTGATGATTCCTTTATGCAAGCTTGATTTGCTTCTCAAAAGGGTAATATTCAAAGATCGGGTACATTAACACTTGTGTCTTATAATACGAATAAGATCTTTATCAAATCACACTTCTTATCGTTGCTTCGGAATTGGTGGTCCTTTTCCTTTATCATCATTCCTTGGCGAATATGAGCCCATTGTACATGAAAAGCGTTCACAATTAACCTTAAATTGATAATCATGATTAGGTTTATTTTCATTGTCAACAAATTATAGATAAGATATTGTAGTTGTGTATCTCTCAACTATAGCTATTCAATAATTTTCAAACGAACACTGTGATAAAGTTCTTTATGTTTCTGGTACATTACTTTCTGACAAAATCTTTTATTGGTTTGTCACGTTTGACTAGAAAATGAGTCCCGTGTATTTTTGTTGGGAGAACACTAGTTTATACTTGGTAAACACTAATAAGCCAGCCGGTAAAATCTTTGACTGATTAATTAAGTGATTTTGTTGCAATAATCTTTTGTTAATTACATATGAATCGTGTTTAGCACTGATATCAATTATTTTGATAACAACCTGTCGTTCAGTTTATTAGTCCAAATGGAAGCTTAAGTACAATATATGTTGAAGTTGAACGTGGAACTTGAACCAGCTATGCTTACATATCCTATGCTTTTTTTTTTTTTTTACCAAAAGGGCAACAATAAGTTGACAAAGTTACAAAGTTTATTATTTGCTGGGCAACTGCATCATTTCGCCTGTACTGGTTTTGTCAGCCACTGGGAATGATTTGTATTGCATCATACAATAATGAAGATGGAAAGCCAATTTTGTGACACCATAGCTAAATAAACTGCCATTTTTGTTGCATAGAGAGAGAAATTATATAATATCGAATTATCCTGAACACTTCTATGGTGCACAGAACAAGTTTGCAAAAAACAAATAGAATTTTGACAACTCATGTGGATCCACCTTTTTTTTTTAAAAAAAAAAAAACTTGGCACAAGGCCTACTGGGGAAAAGGGGACCTAAACCAAATTCACAATCCATCCCAAAAAGCAATTGCTAACTTAAGGGATGAACCATGGAGTTTAAATACTAACACACTTACGCTTAAAGTCCCGATGTGGGACAAGTGGATCCACTTATTTGTAGATTAAATTAACAACTCATGTGAACCCACCGTCCTTGTTCTTATTCAACCATTTGTTCTTTGTAACTTTGTATCATAGCCAAATCTGAGCTTTTCTACCAGTATTCTTATTGGTTCTACCCAAATCCTATAATTTTAAAAGTTACAGATTTTTATACATAAAATTCAAATTGTAACTCGCTACCATTTAATATCTTAGAAAATCACTTTAGTGTCTAAAAATTAGACGGTAAATTTTGAGTAAATTATAGGCATAAGGAAAGAAAAAGAGCCTCAAGTTTGATAGGTTAAGTAAATGGTTTAATTATTTATGTAGAATATAAAAAACAACAATTTAAATTTAAGGAATCAAAGAGATTAGCCAAAATAAAACAAGAGAGAAACAAGTAGGTGCTAAACAATTTAGCAAGCAAAAACTAATTGTTTATTCGAACAAATCTCAAAAATGTTTTGCACATATGCGATCATGAAGTTACTAGCTTGTATATAAAGTTAACTAATACAAATCATCTCAAGATTATACCACTGTGCATGAGTTAAAACCATTTGAATTCAACAGCTAACCAATTAAAATTATGAAGTAAATTCCTTCTTGGACTCACCTAACAATTCTACAAAAAAATATGTAAACTCAAAATAATTAAAATACTCGTTAAATTATTAAATCCTAAATAGTTTGATTTAATATGTCAACAATTTGTAACCTTCAAAATCATAACATTTATAATTTTAATATTTTCTTAAAATATTTATCACAAGGATCATTTGTAATATAACAATGACTCAAACTGAAATTGACCAAACACACGTTGATGTATCAAGCTGGCGGAATCTTCTTGGTATGTTTTAAGCTCACATAGCATCAACGAAACGATCCTAATTTCTAAATCTACAGTACATCAAGGATTCTGGGCCTAAGCGATTTCTTGTGCAATTGTCGATGTCTGAATTTCGTTGGATGAAGTTTTTAAAAAGTTATTTTTTTTTTCAACAAAAAGATTGCTGTACTGCTTTTAAGATAAATGTATTTATGAGATAAAAAAATATTTTTAAAATAAATATATTTGTGAGATAAAAAAAATTGACTAAGTAAGGTGTATGAAAAACTGATTCTTTTGAAACAATGATAACCATACAAAACGCAGTGTATGGCCATCAAACACTTTTTTTTTTTTTTTTTGAACAAAAATGGTATTATATTAATGAATATAACATTTAGAGCATTTACAATCTGATGTTCCCTACACCTCCCTAAGGGATATATCCCTTCCTACACATTTCCATGTACAAAAATTACAAAAAATTTCAAGCCATTAGTTTGCAAACATTTTTGGTGACAGACTCCACTCCAACATAAGTTGCCAATTCTTCCTAGTAACTGAAACTTTTCTCCACGTCAAAACAGCTTCAAACATGATCCTTCGAATTTTTGCCACAATTTCCTCAGCACTTGAATTCTTCCCTTGATGTATCAGTAGATTTCTCGCTCTCCAGATGTGATATACGGTCACTGCACACATGATCCTTTGTGTACATGTTTTTATGCTTTGTGTACATGTTTTTATTATTATATGCTAATCATCATGATGTACACCCTAAGTAGTTGTGTGGACATTGTATAAACAATCTTCATTCGTGTTGTTTTCACATTTCTTTAGGCAAAAATCGCACCAATAGTCCTTCACACTTTTACTTCATTATTATTCAATCATAATGAAGTAAACCAACACTAGTTAAATGAGCTGACATAACTAAATGGTAAAGAATATTTCAGCAACATCGCGTTTTGTAGATTAACAGGATGAGAATCTCTCTACTTGTAAATTTGTAAGTTTAGTTAGAAAATTTTTTAGAAGGATTTAATCCTGTGATCATTTGACAAGTCACATCACATGTGTGTGATGTTGTCGGAGATTATGTGTGATGCGAGTGTTCTGTAATCACCCAAAAACATGTCGTTTGTTAAATTTCTAGGTCACAATAATATAGCACATTTGCTAGAGACGAGCCTAGGGAGGGTGCCTCTGATGTTTGTCATTAAGAGGAAGTTCCTCCACTTGTTATATCTGTCGCCCTTGAGGCTATTTTTTGTTAACTTTTTCAGCAGTTTATTAGAACAAAAAACATAAATTATAGCCGCCGATGGAATTAATTATTTTGCTTTGGTCAAGAATCTCTCTTAATCACACTTTAGATACATACATACATACATACATACATACATACATACATACATACATATACACACACAGACATACATACATATATATATATGTGCAAATATATAAATATACACACACATATATACACATTTATATACATACATGCATATATACACACACATATATGTAGATATGTGTGTGTGTGTACGTGTCATTTTCTCTCAAGTATCGTTCATCTTGAGATTCTTAATCTTACACTATCAAAACTTGATATGAAAATCATCTTTAGCACATAGAAATGAGTGATCATGCGAGTTTTGAAAGCAGTGATGGTCCATGTCACATTTTGGCCATGCCATACCCAGGCAGGGGTCATATCAACCCCATGATGAACCTCTGCAAAATACTATCTTCAAAAGTGTTTCAGACGAACCATCATCCCTTCTTCATCATCACTTTCGTGGTCACAGAGGAGTGGCTCGGCATCATCGGGTCCGAGCCAAGGCCAGACAACATTCGGTTCGCAACTATCCCGAATGTGTTGCCTTCGGAGCTGGTTAGAGGAGCTGATATGCGCAGCTTCTTTGAAGCTGTTCAGACTAAAATGGAGGAGCCCTTTGAGGAGCTTCTTGATCGTATTGGGATTGATCAGAATTCAGTAACGATTATCATAGCTGACAGTTTCCTCAAGTGGGCTGTTGATGTCGGAAATCGGAGGAATATTCCGGTGGCTTTGCTTTGGCCGATGTCGACCCTGGCCTTCTCTATTTTTCACCATTTTGAGCTGCTCGTTCAGAATGGCCATTTCCCTTATGACCTTCCAGGTACGTGAAACTCCCCATCTTTCTTTCTTTGGAAAATTGGTATGTGAATTCAATTTACAGTATCATAAGTTCAAGTAAGTGTATCTTTCTTTTTTCCTTTATTTATTTCTTTATTTTTTAAAATGTTTGCTGGTTAGAGTTATATAGGATTATTTATAAGAAGGCAAGACTTAATCCAGCGATTAACGCCAACATTATTAGGTATTTCACTTTGGTTCTATCCTTATTAGTTCCAAAATACTACATTAGCAAAAATGTTAAAACGGTTAAAATATACCTCATGACACTATTATTACAACATGTGTTTATGGTGGGTCTTTTTTTAGTACTGATACACCATGTAACACTATCATATACATATTATAACTATGTAATATCTTAACCTTAACAAGCCCTTTTCTCTATTGCAAAATACTCGGTAAAAATATAAAATAAAGATATAAAATTTCTATGCTCTGTTTTGAAAGGCCATATGTGCCATAGCCCCATTTTCTATTTCTTTCTTTGTTTGGTATTTTTCTTAGGAGAAAAGGAAAAATTATCTACTGGTTTAAAATTTTTAGAGTCTAAGATTTAACTTCAGTTTTGATACATTCACCTATTATGGACAATCAAACGATATATTTACTATGCTTCGTTTATTTTTAATACCTTTGGTTATAAGTCTCCAATTTTTTAAAGATTGTAAGAATAGAGTAAGGGGTTAGATCATTATTGGTTGGTGAGTGTTGAGGGATGATGAAATCGAGAAGAAAATTGTTAAAGAAGATGCAGAAGAGGTGGGGAAAAGAAAAATATAATGACACAAATAATTGAGCTATTTTTGGCATTGATCAGGGAATAATTGAGATTTGGATTGCTTGACGGCAACGTCGCCCTCTGAAGAAAAGAAAACAAATTAGCCGTGGAATATTCAATAGATGCATGCATCATGAACATGTTGAAAATGGCACTAATTAATTTTGCATGGCCGAACTGAATATCATGCATGAGTGATACGTTGCTATTGTTTAAGCTTTAGCTCACATCTTGCCTAATTGCCTAATAATAAAAAACTAAGTCTAAGAATTTAAAAGCATTGAAATTATTTACATTTGGTAGAAATGCAAAAGAGACAAGAAAACATCGATTTGTTTATCCAAGACAGGGTTATAATCAATGTCAAAATAAATGGAGCCAATTGGATTTTTGAAAACGCACAATCATAAATATATCCCTTTGAATTGGGAATTATTATGTACTTAGGTACGCAATATGATCCATATTGAAGAAGAATCAATGGTATTCTCTTTTCCAGAAACTGAGTTTGTATTTTTTTTTTCTCTATTTTCTTAGGGAGTAAAGGACATATTTCATAGGTCCCGGTTTTTGTTTCTTTCCTCTCCACCCTTCTCTTTTAATTGTATTAACAATTTTTTCTTTTGTCAGAATTGCACTTGATTGTGTTATATACTAGTGTCCTCCTTTTCTAGTTTTATTAACAATATTTTCTTTGGTAGAATTATATTTGAATATATTTTTAAACTAGTATCTTCCTCTTCTAATTTTATTAACAATTTTTTTGTTGACAGAAATTATCAACAATTTTATTAAAAAAAATTCTTCTTAATTATCAACAATTATCAACAATTTTGTTGACAGAAAATATCTTGGCATTTTTCGTCGTATACTATATGCCTTGGCCTTGTTAATATAGACGCATTATTATAAGATTTATAGGCTTGTATTCAACATCTAAACTACGCTAAAAGCAATTTATTTTTAATTTTTTTAAAAAAAAAACTGATTTTCAAAATATTTCTTTTGAAAAGAGTTTTTGGTTTTTCAAAATGTGAAAAGCAAAGGGCTCATTACACTTTCTCCCAAACGTAACCCGAGTTTCACTTTACCCTTTCAACCAAATGTATTGATACTTTACATCCTTGAGAGATTTCATCAACATTTACAAATACAACAAAATGACATGGATCTTTTCTGGACACCTACGCCTTCATATACTTTTATGGTACAATTGACATCTAATTTAATTTCTAATGGCTTGACATAAATTTTAATTTTTAAAATTCTTGACTATGTAAATTTCTTTTATTTAGAATCATACCATTTTTTAACAATTTATTCATTATCTCATCTTTTTCATTGTATAAGGGCAAAATCATATTACTCCTTTTTTGTGCAAATTTTACATAGCCAAACAGACTAAATAAAAAGTGGACAAATACTAGTATTATACAAATATCCCAAAGTACGAAAACAAAACTATGAGCCTAAATTTTTTTATATATGTAATAAATTAGTAAACAACATTGAATAATATCAAATTAAATTTTAGAAATATATAACTACAAATGCAAGGTATTTTCAAACGTATAAATATAAAATAAATATATATTTATTTAAAATAAGTACATTTAATAATAAATATGTGATTAACTATAAAACATTGTATATCTATTAAAAAAATATTTTATGTATAGGAATACGTGTGTGCATATTTATATGTATAATACTTAAAAAAAATTAAAATGTACGAAAATGTTTTGCATACTAAATTTTTCTTTAACTTGTTTTTACTACTGAAATGATAAAAACAAAATAAAAATAGGTATAAATTTCTCTTAGTTTGTTTTAAGCATTCTAAAATTTAAGAAAAATAATATAAATGTTGATTCATTAGAGTATAATATTTAAGAAGTACTTCTATTTTCACAAATTATAAAAATTGTGAATATCATAGAAAGTCATTATAAATAAATAATAGAAAAGTAACTTTATATAAAAAATTTAATTTGGCATTTTTGTTTAAAGAAAGTCACATCATCTTTGGTATTTTTTAGATTTTGTTTTAATGGGGGCAAAGTGTCTATTGATTTGGTTCAAGGGGATAAATGATAACCACAGACAAGTTATGGGGTCAAAGTGTAATTAACCAAAAAGCAAAACTACATATTTTTTCTCTTTAGTTCTTTCAATATATTTACAAAATGAACTCCTTTCAATTCCTGTTCTAACATCTTGGAGTATACAGAACTAAGTGAGGAGGTCGTGGACTACATCCCTGGAATTCCTTCAATTTGCATGGGAGATCTCCCTACAGTTTTGAACAAAGAAAACCTTCACAAAATTCTCGAGGCATTCCCTTCTGTTTACAAGGCACAATATCTTTTGTTTTCCTCTATCTTCGAGCTCGAACCTGACATTGTCAGTTCTTTGAAACCAAAGTTTCGTTTTCCCTTATATTCTCTTGGTCCAATCATACCATTCCTCAACCTTAACAAGTCTGCCTCAAGCACAATCAGAAACAGAAAACACGACTATTTCCAATGGTTAGACTCACAGCCTCCAAACTCAGTATTGTATGTATCAATGGGAAGTTATGTTCCAGTTTCAAGCACTGAAAATGATGAAATCGCTGTCGGTTTGCTTGACAGTGGTGTTAAGTTCTTGTGGGTCGCTCGCGGGGAAGCCTCAAGGTTGAAAGAGATTGCAGGCTCTGCAGGAATGATCATACCATGGTGTGAACAATTGGAGGTGTTGTGCCACCCTTCGGTAGGGGGTTTTTGGACTCATTGTGGATGGAATTCCACCATGGAAAGCGTTTTTGCGGGTGTGCCAATGCTAACCTTTCCTCTGACTATTGATCAACTTCCTAACAGTAAGCTTATTGTTGACGATTGGAAAATCGGATGGAGAGTGAAGAGAAAGGTTGAAAGTTTGCCGACAAGGGGAGAAATTGCAGCCCTCGTGAATAGATTTATGAGCATGGATAGCAAAGAGAGGAGAGAAATGACGAGGAGGGTAAAAGAACTACAAGAGATCACCCGAAGAGCACTTGAAGGAGGTTCTTCTGAAGCAAGTCTCAATGCATTTCTTGCTAATATAAGATGAAATGTTCACTGTTTAACAAATAATCGTTCTTTTTTCTTTTGTTTACTTTGACACTGTGGCCAAACAACTATGTAAATTTTCAAATAACCCTTCCTATTTTTGAACTAGCAAACTAATGATATTTCGGTTCTTTTCCGCAATCAAATCATTTTAGTAGTTATGTTTAGCTTTCCAATGTTTATGTTTAGGCAATTCCATCTGCCAGTTTAGAACTTGGAAGCAGAAATCAAGAAACGTATAGGAAAAACAAGTAAATTAATTAGTGTGGAAAAAAAAAGAAGAAAATGTTGATTTCTTGGATTATTTCCTTTTTGTTTGAAAACCTTTTACTAGTGAATATAACAGCTAAAACGACTCTCTAACTCAGTTAATACTGAAAATTAATTGATTAAAAGATTTTTGAATTTAGTACATTTGATAACAGAATTACTTTATCATGTACGTCATAGATTGAGAGCATTACTTAATTTGTGTACAAATTTTTTGTGAAAATTTTCATTTAATTTACTAAATTTTAAACACATGTAATATGCTTTCTCCTCCTCATACACACTCACCCTCACACACTCACCTATGCACACACATATACATACATACTCTCTCACACACATTTGTAAGCATACACACGCTCACAATCACACTTATAAGTACACACACATTTTTTTTCTCTCACATACATGTAAATATATAAATTTTTTTTTATCAGATGCATACACTCATTCTCACAAGCGTAATTTCTTTCACACGCACATATACAGACTATCATACAAACACACATGTGTATCTCTCTTACAGACACACATTCTCTCTCTCCCATAAATAGTTTCTCTCAAATACACCTACATACTTTCTTGTACACATACTCTCACATACATACATACATATTAATTATTTCTTTCACTTGTACATATGCATTCTCTCTCTTTCTCTCTCTCTCTCTCTCTCTCTCTCTCACACACACACATACATGCATATACATAATGTATTTTTTCTCTCACGTATTTACATATACTTTCACAAATGCATTTTTACACATGTACACAAATAAACAATATCTATCTTTCTTGTGCATATTATTAATAAAGTATTTCACTTTTTTAAGAGAGGTGAGATATTTAAATTCAGTTAATTATTAAATAACTATAATTTTATCAATTCAATAGCTTAACACTTTCTGTATTTAAATTTCATATTTCAGATATCAAACTTTAGATTTTAGTTTTATCAAATGCCACCTAAATAGACAACCAAAAATCAAAACATGACGAGACCAAAACTCATTGAAACTAGACTCGGTTTGGAAGGAGTTTTTTGTTTTTTCCAAACCAAAATTAAGATAATGAAACCTGAAAAAGTATACTCAAAGAGCAGGCATAGCAAATGTCACTGTTCTAGATATCTTTGAATACATAGAACTTTAGAAAGTCAAAACTAATTCAATCAAAATCCAAATCACATAATTCCACAGCTCGATGAACCTCAATCCATTTTTCAGGAAATATTCAAGTAGAATCAGTCCAGTATCCGAGGCTTAGTTATTAACAAAAGGACTGATGATTATCAACTAGAAATTCACATGGACAGACTTCCACCAATATGAAAAAAATAGTTTCCAAATTAGCCATGATTCTGTAAAATGTACATGTTACATTTTTCTTTCTAAAGCAATAGCTATCGAAGAATAATTTTAATTGAAATTAAGTCCTTAATCAATTAACTTTTTATTTATGCAATTTATAGAAAATTTTGGACTAAAATTTTTAAATGAATTTGATTAGAATGAGCTCAATAGAACTAATATTATAGGGATCAATTATAAAAATATTAGCAGTAAATAGTTTAACATCTTGTACCATCTTGTGAGCATTTACATTCAGTACAAATGCTCATGGAATTTTCATGTCAATTTATAATTACCTAATGATAAGATATTTAAAAGATATTAATAAAATTAGAATATATTATACATTACTTAAACATAGTTTTATGTTGTACATATATGTAGCGAAGCAAAAAATTAAAATGATCAAAATATAAGAAAAAGATAAGAGAAACGTAGTAAATAATTATGAATAATAATTTCTCCTACTATCAATTACATTACTTTAAATGCAAGCGTGAAAAAAAAGAATTACATGATTCAAGAAAAATAAATTACTAAGTGTTAATAAAAAGTTATTAAATACATAAAAATAGATTTGCATAAAAACCTCCTATAGACCTAAAAAGTTACACACATTGTGTGTTGCGAGATAGTATCGAAATACATAATTAGAAACAGTAAAAATATTCTATGCTCTAAATTAACAAAAACTATAATAATCACATATGCTTAAGTCTAATTTCATAAAATTTAAAATATTATTGAATATTTTAGAAATAATATTTTTCCTCTTCTAACAATATTAATATGTACCTCTTAAATAATTGTACCAGCACAAGACAAATTTCATGAAACTATCTCCTTAAAAAATGTAAACCAAAAATAACAAATAAAAATATTTGATAGCTAAACTATAGTTTTTAATTGATTATATTAGTCCATAATTGACAAATATCAATCCAAAAAAGGTAGGAAGAAGAGAGAATAGTGAGAAAAAAATAAAGAAATGATTAATGTACATGATTAAGGATATTTTAAATTATATTAATTTCATCTTATATTTATCCTACTAAAAGTTTTTTAAAAAAAATACATAAAAAACTTTAAAAGCGGGAACTGTCCAAATCAGCACTACGTGAATGCTGTCTCAAACATACACGCAGACACACACACACACACACATATATACGCATATACATACATACATACATACATATATAGGTTCGACCTCGTGGATTTAAAGACTATTTTGGCCAAAATGGCCTGAAACACATTTTGTCAAGTTCTTTCTACAGTGGAAGAAAAAGGCAAAATGCAGGCACTGCAAACTTCAAAATTGACATACGGAAAACACATTCCAGCAAGTTCCTACATTGTGATGCCATAACCAAATTACAAAGCCTTATAAATGTTACATCTAAATGGAAGATCCAAATAATACATTATTAATAGGGTGAGCTTGACCTGGTGCCTAAAGATTTGAAAAGGAATGGTAGCAAGAATAGGGTGAGCTTGACAACTTAATATGTAACACAATTCCTAATTAGTTGGATCAAAGAAGTGAAACTAAATAACAGTTTAACTCAGTTGAGATAGCAAATATTATTTTTAATAAACTAATAAAGTTCACATCATTATACCAAAATTTCAGTTATTAAACTTTATTCATAAATATGTAACTGAAAACCAAAATACCTGTTCATTACCCACGTATAATAACCCGAGTTAAGAGTTAATCTTAATAACCTTAGGTTATGGGTTGTAATTCACCCCTTTAATCTGGGTCACAATTACAAAATTAACCCCGAAGTAGTTCGATTGCCATAGTCAGTTTCAAAACGATCCACGCTGACACATAGACTCCCAAGTTTTTAATCAAAAAATGAATATGAGTCAAAAACCAATCCACTGTAAGTTCGCAAATGTCAAATAGACTCACAAATACAAGTGATTATATATTTGATTTGTTTTCGTGTAAACCATTACCAATCAAAATTTAACAAACGAAATATATTATTTTCTTGAACAAAATACTTTATAATAATTTAAGAAAAATATACTTTCAAAAAAAAAACAAAAAGAAGAAGAAATTGATTGTTAAGAATATGGACACTTATCTCAACACTAAGGGCCAGTTCTCAATAGCTTTTTTTTTTTTTACTCGATTTTAGCTTGTGATTTTTGAAAAATATATTTTTTGATGTTTTCAACTACTTTTTTTCACTGTTTTTTGGATTTTTAAGCAAAAACTAAGAGCAATTGATTTTAATTTTTTTAAAATCAATTTTTTATAAAAATCTCAAGCTATTGAGAACAAGCCTTAAATAAGCTTACTAAACAACTACTAAGACGTTGCCATCCGAATCAATAAGAACAGGACAAAGTATATTTAAATGTCAGCTTAATGCTTAGCACCAAATTCATGCCTGATTACTAAAACCTAATGTTGATACTGTATTTGCACATGCGACCCATGTACGGCCCTATATGGGGTGAAAGAGGAGGTTGGTGCTTTGTGCCTTGGACCAGCTCAAGTGAACGATCCCCTTTGCCTGGCATGGACTGATCAAAAAGGCGATGGCACGCCCTTACTTTGGAATGGGATATGATATCAGGGGGCACTCATATTAGCCATATCAATCAGGGAGAGTTAGGTATTTTGGAGCGAAATCTCAAGTGAAGGATTTGCCCTTGTCATGACACGTTTAGGTTTGTAAGTCATCAAGAATGTGACATTTTTCAATGCTAAAAGGCACTGGGGACGGATCTTTAGGTGAAAAAATATCAAATGTGCCAAGTGTATTGTTACGTTACACTAAAATCAATCATTTATCGTCACGTAGTGATGGTGAACTCACCTTGTTACATTTGGTGATATATAATTGTTTTTAATGTTGCACATGATTCACCTAATACTTTATTGAAAAACTCAAACTAATACTTTATTGAAAAACTCAAACTAGGCTATGCAAAGGAGAAAGTATCGCTTGGTCCTTGCACACCACATCAGCAACTTGTGTGGTGTGCAAATTGTAACAGGTGTGTTTGGATGTAATTATTTGGGATTTTTTGGAAAAATTTTTCCCAAATGTGTTTGGTTAGTTGAAAAATTATTTGGCCACAAGTTCAAAAATTTTTGACCAAAAATATTTTCCCACTTTTTCAAAAGTAATGGTTCAAATTTTCCCACCAAATATTTTTATTTTAAATTTTAAATGTTATTTCAAACTTTGTAATAATTTTAGGGACTTTTAACACAATTATTCACAAAAATAAGAGTGTTTATGTTCAAAATTGGTTTAGAAAAATTAAAAAAATCACGAGTAATAAAATGAGATCCATTGTCGGTGGGTTTTATTGTAGGTTTTGTAGACCAAGCACTAATATCAGATGCTGGTAATTTTACGAGCGTCCAAAACTATCTAAACATTAAAAACTTATCGGCATTCGTCAATTTATAAGCGTCCGACATCAATGCTCATCTCACAAAATCTATCACAAAACCTACCGACAATGGATTTCGTTTTGTTACTCACTATTTTTTTAATTTTTCTAAGCAAATTTTTAATGTAAATATGTCTGCTTTTGTGACTAATTGTGTAAAAAATTCTTAAAGTTGTTACAAAGTTTTTAAATAAACCAAAAACTTTTTCACAATTCAAACATTTTTTCAACTTTTCAAAAAAGTCAACAAAAAATTATTCACTATCCAAGCAATAATTTTAAAAAATTTTCACAAGTCAAACACTTTTCAACTTTTTGAAAAAGTAAACAAAACTTCACCAAATAATTTTTTCCAATAATTCCTCCAAATAATGACATCCAAACACATCCAATGTTTTCTTGATATGTGGATGTGAATGTGGACCCATTTTATGTTCTGCAAGATGCCTTTTACTTTTTTCACTTTTATAGTCCGAATACACAATTTAAAGCGTTGTCTCCATTACGAAAGCCAAAAGCAGTTGGGAGAAAACACATATCTTTATCGCTGAACCTTAATTCAATAATTACTCCATTCCCTAGGTTGAGTTCTTCTCCATCTCAGCCACTAACCTAGCCATCCATTTCTCCAACAAGGCCGATTATGCTATCTTCATAATTCCTCCCCGAATTTGTTCCTCTACTCTATCCTTGGAGGAAATTGATCAGCAGGAAAGCCAAAAATCATCATCCTCAACTATTCCAAGGCCCAACATGGAAGGATTTTGTAATCCCCAAAGCAATTTCCCACCACTCTTTCCATCACATCAACTTAGTAAAAAAAATGGCCTGCAAACAACCAAGTCTTAAGCTCCAAATAAGCAAGATTTGGCTAAATTTTGGCTAGATGTAGGTTGACGATAATGAAGAAAAGAGTTCCTACTTTTGCAAGTTGCAATTCATCAAATTTTAAATCCGTTGTTTTTCTGGTTGTAGAAGTTAGTGGGTTTCTTATCTTTATTTTATGATATGTTGTTTACTTGTATTTACTACTCACTCACGCGTGAATGCACTGAAAATCTTGGGAGACATAACATGGGAACACATACACTTGTCAAAAGCATATCAAAATTTCTGCAGATATGGTGTGTATAGAGTAAGCAATACTTTCTCAATGCAGAGGGCACATATTGAGCATTAAATGCAGTGTCATGAATATTATTGTGTGGACAAGTCTGACAGAGAAACTAAACCGATCAATGTAATAGACTTAAGGAAGAAAATGTGAAAGATGCAGCTAATGACACAATAAAAGGAACACTCGGTGAAAAGAGACATTGATAGCTTCAAAATTATGAGAAAAAAGGAAAAGAACTGACTTGTAGGGTTTGTTTGTTCGGACTAAAAATATTTTTTTATAAAATATTTTTAAAATTTTTCTCAATGCCAAACGCAAGAAAATATTTTTTTTGTGTAACATATTTTCCAATTTTGCTCTCCCAGGCTGAAAATAACTTACCTACTTGATGTGTGTAAATTGTTTTCTTAAGAGTTCAAGAGTAATGTGAAACCTTATGTACCTACTTTTCTAACTTTAATTACCAAACTAATTTTTATTTTTAATTTTTATCAACTAATTTTTTCCCTATCTTAGGCTCCACAGTAATTTAATTATAGTTATCTATATTTATTATATTTTTTAAAGATTAATTATAAACAAAATAATATATAGTTAATTAATTACTTGCTAAACATCCATTACAATTGTTATTAGTCTTTTTAACTCATATTAATAATAAAAAATAAAAAATAAAAAAGTTATATATTTAAAAATTTTCACATTGTCATCCAAACACAAAAAAATTAAAGAAAATGATATTTTCCATGTAAAATATTTTTTTAAGAAAATAATTTCCTAAGAAAAATATTTTACATTCAACCAAACGGACCCGTAGTCTTGACTTAAGATGGGCGACGCTTTTTAAATTTGGCAACTAAGGAAGCCTAACAACAGTTACTTGAATTGAAGGAGTGGGAAGGAGGAAAAGGAGCAGTTTGGAACTATAAATATGCAGGCTAAGACAATGGGGAGGGGATTGTTGCTTTCCTTTTCTCTATTCCCTTCTTCATCCCTTCGTTAGAAGAGCTTAAATGCATTGTTCAATAAGAAAATTCTAGTTTTTGTACCAAATGATGGAGTATCGATAGTTTTAGTCTCTAAAGTTTAGATAAAAATAAATTTAGTATCAAATGTTTCAATTTTTTTAACACATTTAGTCCTATTGAGACAATTTTAATGTTGAAAGTTTGGATAAAAACAAATCTATTATTACGTGTTTCAAATTTTAGCATATTTAATCCTATTGAACAGTTTTGCCAAAATTTTATTGAAATTCAATCACGTGATACTCATGTACCGGTAACCAAAATTTAATAAAATGCTCTTCAACCTACTAGCTATCTTATCTCCTTTGTCCCGATAACAAGTACAAAGAATCAAATGATTTTTAAATGACATTAAATAACAAAATTTTCTCTTCAAAGTACGGTCTTAAGATTTTCTTTTAAAAGCAAAGAGAGTGTGTGCGGGAGTAGAGAGAGAAAGAGCTAGAGTAAAACAGCTTGTTGCCCATACGAAGGTCTAAACTTTTTCTAAGTTTTATTAGCTTTTTTCTCTTTTTATTTGTTTTTGAGTAAAGGCTAATTATTTAAATTAGCGCCTTAATCTATAAATTTTAGCAATAAAGATTTTTCTCTTTTTTCTAATTTTTTTAGAAATAAAAATGCTAAAAAATAGAAACACTTCCTACTAAATTTACTTTCATCCAAATTTTAGAAACTAAAATTACCTCAACAGAACTAAACACGTTGAAAAAGTGAAACATTTTATACTAGATTTACTTTCGTCTAAACTTTAAGAAATAAAACTACCGATACTTCAAATATTTGACACCAAACTGCACTTTTCTCTTGTTCACTTGGAGAGAGAATTTCAATTTTCTTTCTCAGGGGCTTTCTGACCTTTCACCAAATCTAGGAGGATAATTATTGCCGTTTAGCCAACCCCACTTGAAGTTTTTCCAATGGTTCAGTTGCAGCTAACTGGCTTTCCTAACCCTCTTATTTCTTTGGTTAAATCGGTCATGTATCATGCGCACAGCTCCAAGTTCTTTCAACTCATGTCTCCAAAACCAAACTAATTACTACGATGTCTCCCTAATATGCTTGCTATGCCAAGCACTTCCTTATGATTAATGGCACAATTATGTCGTGAAAACGAATGGGGTATTTAGTTTAGGGAAATTAAGGAGGGGAATAGGTATCAATACTAATGACGCCCATTGTTAATATTTGAAAAATAATTATTACTATCCTTCATTGGGTATGAAAGTAATTAATTAGGGTCTCTATAATTCCCCTCAAAATAATACTCTATCAAACTCGTTAACATTTTGAAATGAATGATACCCATTTCATTACTAAACCAAACATGTTAGAAGGAATCATTAAACGCATACCCATGGTTGGATTAATGATATTCATAGTAATAGTGATTAATGAATTTGAACCAAACGCGTCTCAAATCAACAAACAATTTTAGCAGCTCAAGCAATAATCAGTACTCACACTATTATTACAAGATAAAATAGTCAAACCGCAATCTAGTCACCATAACCCCACTATGAATCAGTTTGCATATTGCCAACAAATATGTTAAGCATTCCAGCCAAAACAAGTCTCTTGTTCAACTACATACGAAGACAAATTCAAGGGCCCCAATCAATAATTAAATATTTATGGTAACAAATGCATATGACGGAGATTGATTTTTTCTTCACTTAATAGCCTTACTAGAGCCACACCGCCTTTGTATTTTTCCCTTCACGATAACTGATTGATAACATGCCAATTTGTTATTTATGTATTCTAGTTTAGAGAAGAATTTCATTTTCTCCTTATCTGTTTTTTTCCCCCATACCTTCTCTAATTTCTCTTTCTCCTCTCCTTTCTATGGACTGAATTTTGAGCGCCGACTTCCACTAGTTTGCAAAGTGAACGAAAATAAATTTGGCTACTGATAGGCGTTAATTAATCAGAGCTTTAACTTCTAATCAATATACAATGCTTTTTAAAAAATATTGTCACCCATCAATCAACAATTTTTTCTTTTTTAATCACATTGGTTTATATTAATTTTCCCCTATTACAAGTAAAATTTTTCTTCACGATATTGCGCTGACCGAACAAATTTCATAATTTTATACCATAAAATGATACAATTATGCATTTTATACAATTTTCCATACAAAATTACCGTTTTATTAAAATGAAAAGACTTAAAATATTTTATTTCAATTCACCATGTTAATTGTGAACAATAAAAAATTGTATAAATGTAAAATAGAGATATTAGCGTCATTTCAAAAAAAAATAAAAAACTATATTTACATATTAAATATTTTGTAAAAACTACTACATATATATTTTCACGTATTTGATATTAGCACATAAACATGTAAAGCATACTACACACACTAGGAAAAAAAATCTTCTTTTATTCAAGCCGAGTTTACGTTAGACTGACTTTAGCAAGACTTCAATTTTAAATCAAATCTAAGGGGCTGTTTGATTCAAATTCCTTAATCACTATCATTATAGCCATCATTAACCCTACTATGAGTATGGGTTTTGATGATTCTCCCCAGCATGTTTGGTTTAATAATAGAATATCATTATAAAAATACTTGTCTAGTTTACTGAAATGACTTTCAATTAAATTTTTAAATTTTTAAATCTTTTATTTATGATATACATATTTTTTAGATTTCTTATTTTGTATATTTTTAAAGAAACTTTCTAAAAAGACTTCTTCAATTTTAAATATAACCATGCTCTAATTTGAGTTTTATGCAAATGATAACCTTAAAAAAAAGTTATTTTTATTGTATCAACAGAGAGTACTATAGATCTTTGATTTTCAGTTTCAGTTTTTATAAAAAAATTGAATGTAAAAAAATTATTAAAAATCATTTTTATAAAAAATTTTATAAAGTACTAATTAAAACATATTCAAAATGAGAAGACAAAACAGAGAGAGAGAGAGAGAGAGAGAGAGAGAGAGAGAGAGAGAGAGAGAGAGAGAGAGAGAGAATAACTGTATATTGGGAGTGGGTAACTAAAAAGATATGTATTCTTTTAGTGGGTGTATTTTTGCCTTTATAATGGGTTTGATAGAATAGTATTTTGAAAAGAATCACTAACACCCCAATTAATTACTATTATTCCCATTAAATGACAGTGATAGTTGTTTTACAAACGTAAATAATTGGTGTCATTACTTATGATACCCATTCTCCTCATTGATTCTCCTAAACCAAACACCCCTTAAGTTTTAGGTCCAAGTTCACCCCTTTCCATTCTCACATTAAGCTTAAAGTTTTTTTTTTTTTAATAGCTCGGCCCATTCTAACTGATTGTCATCCTACTATCCTACTAGATAGTGTTTTAGATTCCCTCAGGACATCTATACTAGGGGTGGCAATTTTTGACACGACCCGAAAACCCGACACGAACCTAACACGAAAATAGCAGGTTTGGGTTGGGGGTTCGCGGGTTGGCAGGTCGGACCCGACTGACTTGATAAAAAAACAGGTCGGTTCGGGTCGACCTAAGTCTGGTTCGGGTCGACCCGCGAACCCGAAAAAAAAAAAAAAAAAACTCTAACATTTTGTAGCTTTGTTTCATCCATTCACATTCAAACATAACAAATTTCACTCATTGGATAATTAATCAATTAAATTGTAAGAAAAAATAAGAATTTTATCTAGATTTATGAAAAGTAAATTATAAGAGGAGTTAAGTGTATGTTAATAAGTATCTTTAATATTAATGTGTGCAAAAAATGTGTTTGATCATTTTTTTGTATGTGTTTTAATCTCTTTTCTTTGCTCTTTTCTTCTTATTCTTCTTCCTCTTTTTTTTTTAGGGTCGGCGGGTCGACCCGCCAACCCGATTCGGGTCGTGTTCGGGTTGGCGGGTCGGGCTCGGGTTGGCAGGTTGGCTGTTATATTTGAGTTTCAACCCGACCCGCCACCCCGCCAACCCGACCCGTTGCCACCCCTAATCTATACTCTCACGGAAGACGCTACCTTTGATGAAGTCAGAAAGTCTACTCCTCTACACTCTCATGCAGGAGATTACCATTGCCGAATTTAACGAGTCTTACCTTTCAACTGAATGATTATAGTGCTTCCCTCGCTGGTTGTTTCTCAAGTGTTCTTTTTTTAACTACATCTAATTGAATCTCAATCTCAATTTATATTTAAATACAATCATAGATGTAAATTGTATACAATTTACTGTAGCAATTGAAATTTGATCGCACTTGAAAATGTTGCAAAAAATTCAGTTGTAATTGTAAAACCCACACGCCTAAAATGGTTGTTCCCTCCCTCCTAACCAAATTCTATGTAGTTGTTGTCAATGAGACAAGCCAACCTTGCCAAGCTATATAAATAAGCAGTGTGTGTGTGTGTGTGTGGATAGGAATTTAACCCTATAATAACATTATTATTGGTACCTCCCATTAAGCAAATCACCTCATAAAATAGCCTAAACTTTCCATACTACACCAAATAAGTGACCAACACACAGCTAAGCCCAAAACTAAACATATCATATGATAATATGATTTATTAGACTTCGTTTGGTCTTGTCTTTGTAAAATTAAATTAATAAGCAATAACTTAAGTGAGAAAATAATTTCATTATTCTCTTAGACAGTACTAATTCACTTTAAAATTTAATAAAAACTCTTGAAAAAAGGACTCACAGGTTAAACATAACTTTAGGAGCCAATAAAAAAATAAATATTACCATCCAAATTTTGATACAATAGAAGCTATAATATCAAGCTATAGATGTAGTTAAATTATTTAACAATGTAAAGCCACTACGATTGAAATACCAATATTGTCGACATGAATTGTGTGTTGTGACCAAATGTAATGTTGTTTGGCTCGCATGATTCAAAAAGCATAAAAAAACATATTTATCCAATCTATAGTCGTAAAAAAGACTCTGTAGGACTTTCATCCGTATTAGTACTTCACCCTAAATAAAATTGTGTATTAAAAGCTCGACTCGAGTTTGGTTTGAGCAACACGATTCGATTATAGAGTTGAGCTCAAGTATGTAAGTATTCAGTTCAAAAGCTCATCAAATTATTCGAGTATAAGTGTGTATGTAAAATTACTAAAATATTGTACTCTTTAGACAATTGCACCATTCACCTTTTCTAACTTCGATTAATAAAGGATAATTTCATCATTCTATTAATTTGAATTAAAAAATAGAAAAAGTTGATAAAAGTGTAGTTGTTAGTCGAGGTAGAACTCTAAAATTGCAAACTCACGAACTTAAACTTGAGCTCGATACACTTGTTTGGGAGCCGAGTTTAGCTCAAAACATGGTAATATTCGAATTCCACTATACTCATTTATACCCTAATCCTAAAGCTACTTTATAAAGGAATTCTTTGTAAGATTGTCGGCAACTTTTAACATTTCTAACCTGACGCCACTTAATAACAAAACATTTGATGTACAACTTTCAACTTATTCCTGCGTAAGCCCATAAAAACAATTCATAGAATCTTTAAATGTATATGTCTATAATTTAATCATTTGAATAACATTGTAAATCAAGGAATGCAAGTAAACAACCACAAGAGAACGTAAGTTTGTTATTGTAAACAACTGTAGACTATACATGTAAGAGTTACAATGAACTCCCACTAACCAAATACAGCAAAAATTTATAAAATCTTTCACATATTTGTCGAACTCTTAAGCCACAAGCAATTTGACTAATGAATCAATATGCATATAAATTACTTTTATCAAGCATGTTACCTTTATCAGACTGTTTGTGATACTTTGTATTTGTAGTCCCACATTGATGGGAGATACGGAATTTGTTTGGTATAAATAACTTGGCTTAAGTATTTTAAGCCCATGGTTTACGTTCAAAAGTTATTAGATGAGCTCAAACCCGGGACGTTACAAATAGTATCAGAGCGAATATCGTGTATGTTCTCTGCATGGGTTGAAATTGGGCCAGTGCTATTGGGCCATAACTATGCAACGTAGTGTGAAATTTCTGTTGGACTTTGTGAGGATACAAAGACTTAAAGGATGGGTGAATATGATACTCTGCATTTGTAGTCCCACGTCAGTGGGAGATATGGAATTTGTTTTGTATGTAATATCGTAAGTTATGGATTACTAATAATTTGGTTTAAGTATTTTGAACTCGTGATTTACGCTCAAAAGTTATTGCGGCAGTTCAGACTTGGGATATTACACTATTTCCTTAATTCAAATCTTTAAAGAACTTTAAATAACTATACCAAAAGCACTTGAACTTTTGATTTTTAAACCCATGATTTACGTTCAAATCTTTAAAGAACTTTAAATAACTACACCAAATGCACTTGAACTTTTGATTTTTGAACCTGTGATTTACACTTGATAGTTATTGCGCCAACTCAGACCCGAAATGTTACATTATTCCCTAACTTCAAATCTTTAAAGAACTTTAAATAACTACATCAAAAGCACTTGAACTTTTGATTTTTTTTTAAAAGACAGAGAGAATTAACTTAATATGACTCAATTGCCCGACCATTGAATACAAAACTTTAAGCCCTGAAATAAAAAAAAATTAAATCACTTGTGTTGAACTCTTACTTAATGGCAGATAACAACCTTTGATCTGTGTTTTTAAACTCGGACCGGATCGGCCGGTCGAACTGGAAACCAGTCAAGTGTTCGGTCCGAGTTAGAGTAAAAAACCGATTATTTAAAACCCGGTCAAACTCGGTCAAAAACTGGGTTTGACCGGGCAAAACCGGAAACCGGAAATAGAAAACCGCCAACCACTTTTTCTCTATTTTTTTTTTTCAAATCTAGCCACATTAATGCTCCAGACTTCATCAGATATGGGCCCTATACATATTTGTGGGCTTCCATATTCATTGTTTGAAGAAAATGGATTCCAACAATTATTTGTGTTTGAGTTTTGACAATGACATGGGCCCATTGACATACATCCAACAAATGAACATCAATGCTAAATCAGTACATGATTTTTATTTGCTTGGCCCAGTTATCGGGCAAAAGGCAACCAACTTCTTTGACCAATTACAAAATATTAGTGGTGCTTCACTTTTACTTCTTTATACTAATTATATTAAAAAGTGAATATTTTAAGTCCATTATATTTATTGCTAATTTTTTCAATTCAATGTTTTTTTAACTGTTAATAGCAAGATATTAGAATGGTTATTGAGGGTATTTTGGTTATAATTTTTTTGGACTAACAACTAAAATTAAGAAAAAAATTAGTAAGTCTATATATGTGTTGTGTATATATATATATATATATATATATATATATATATATATAATATTTATGACGTCATCTGGTTCGACCCCGAATCGACCCCCGGTCGAACCCATTGACCCCTGACCCCTGAACTCAGCCGAGTCGATACCCAGTCCGAGTCTGAAAACATAGCCTTTGACTCGACTGATAACACGTGTAATTAGTATCTATATAACTAATCATTTCAATTATTCAATATGCTAGTAAATAAGCACGTGAGTCATGACTCTTAATTTCCTTTACATTACTTATTAATTTATCAGTAGGCACATAATTGTCATTATCAATTTTTGCCAAATATTTTTGAAAGTTCACTAGATGGCAAGGTTTAGTTACTCTGTCAAAGTTTACTTCCTAACATGTCAAGATTATTGCACAAGCAATACTTTTTAGAGAAAATTGTAATTTTGGTACCAAATATTTGAGGTATCGGTAGTTTTAGTCACTAAAGTTTGAACAAAAGCAAAATATTGTATCAAATGTTTCAATTTTTTTGCATGTTTAGTCCTATTGACCAGTTTTACAAAAATCTTGTCTGAATCTAATTACGTGATATTCACGTGCCGGCTGCAAAATTTTTCAAAAAGAATTAAATTAAATAAAAAAATTTAATTGCCATAATTTGAAATTAAATGCACTAATTTGAGTTCAAAATTGATAAATAAACAAATAAAACTGAAAAATCTGCCTGGATAGTGCATTCACGTGTGTGCTTTTAATTACAAATTATGACAATTAAATTTTTTAATTCATTTTGAAAACTTCTGTAACAGTTATGCGAGTTTTACATGATCGGATTCAGATAAAATTTTGAGAACACTGGTCAATAAGACTAAATATGTTGAAAATTTGAAACATTTGGTACTAGATTTGCTTTTGTCTAGACTTTAGGGACTAAAACTGCTGATATTCCAAACATTTGGGACCAAAATTGTAATTTTATCTACTTTTTAAAAGTGTAAGAATGTTTCTTTGATAAATTATAACACAACGTGACAATTTATATTCAGATATAGTTAATTCTTACTTTTTGAAAATATTTTTTAATTTACAAGTCATAATATTTAAAGATCTAGATGTGGACACCTTTATTCAACAAAAGTTCTAAACTGTCACTATATTAATCAAATGATAACAAGGCCTCGTTGGGTTGTCAAGGAATCTGTTCAAGGCAAATAATCTTTTTCTTGAAATTTAAAATCCAATGTTTGGTTCACTTTTTGACTTATTGGGAAAGTAAAAACTTTCCTTAAACTAAGGAAAATTGTTGCATATTATTAGGATTCTAAATCCTCAGGAGTTGTTGGTATTCTGTTTACTCTCCTGAGGATTTTAATAAAAAGTACAGGGATTTTAATCAAAACTTTAGACACGACACTTTAATTTTCTCTCTCCTCAAAACAAAATAATCATCTCTCCTCCAACAAGTAAACTCCTAAATCCCCAAATTCGATCCAAATCTCACAACTCTTTCATCTCATCCTCTCATACCCAAATCATCTCAATCTCACTATCATTTGGTCGTAGGCATTTGCATCTTGTCTCTCTGTATAACCGTACAGTATCTTGTTTAGCCACTAGGATGTTTAGAAAAGTTATCCTCCTCATAGTCTATTCCAAACGTGAATGTTTCGATGTGGAACGCATTGCAACATATAAAATAGTAAAATTATAAAATCCTCTTAGGCTAACTTCTTATTTGTTTATTGGAAATAGGCAGCACCATGAGGAATAGTTACTTTAATGACAATAATAATTAGTTACTACTTTAATGACAATAATAATTAGTTACTTCAATTAAAAATAATACTATTTTATTACCAGATAATTTAAATGTAAATAAAACTTGATTGGTATCAAATTAAACGGAACAAACAGTCTCCAATTGCCTTATTTAATTACAATGACAATTAGTTAATTTGATTCAATAATAAATCATATATTTTTTTATTTAGATAATGTAACTCCAAAAAAACTCAATTGTGATTGAATCAAATTGAACATGGAGTTTTTTGTTGTACTAAGAATTGCTCAACTACATACAAAATAAGGCGACATTTATAATTGAGAAAACAAATTATTACAAGAAAAAATAATATTTATCAATTACTAATTTACATTATAGAATAAGATTATTCAATCAAAACTTATTTCACATATTATAATTATATGGGTATTTTTGACAACACAGTGCAAATATGCATTACTTTACTTGTTACGTTATTATAAACTAAATATTGTAATACGAATCTAAAGAATTTTCCTGCCAACATTCCTAGAAGTATCCAAACACTGTTAAGTAATCAGATTACTTTCCAGACATATTACTTTTCTGTATAGATTACTTTCTCTTACTTTTCGGTCAACCAAACGAGGCCCAAGTATTTTCATTTTAAACATATTAAACAATAGTAAAAATCACCATAAAACTTCTTGCCTTTGTTGGTTTGCAGTTTTAAAAAACTAGTCACTGCATGGCTTTTGGACAAGGGTGCGTAATAAAAGTATAGTTGAGAAATGCATCTAACAAAAAATAATAATAAATTCGTTCAATAATAATAATAATAATTGTTATTAGAAAAATAAAAAAAGGAGATTGATCCAAACACATAACAAATCTTTCCTTCAACTAGAAGTTCTCCATTTCTCATACACAACTCCATTGGCAACCAAAAGAGAAAAAAGAAGAAAAAAGAATTCTGCAAAATCAATTGATCAATAAAAAAAAAAATGTAACAGTTTCCATATAGATGGAGCATTTTCTTAAATACTTTATTTTAAAAAAATACTTTCAATCACTTTTTATTTCACAAATACGCTTATTATTGATGCAGTGATTTTTGTAAAAATACACCATAAAAAATAACCATACAAATATAGTTAAAAGGTTAGTTTAGAACCTAATAATACCATGAAATTATCAACATATAGGAGGGCAATTATTTTGTGATGTCTCATCCCTAATTTCCCAAAAAAAAAAAAAAAAAAAAAATCTAGAAAATGATATATTCTTTTTTCAGCCTGATGAAGTGTTGAGCGCTCAGATGTACCACATCACTTTTCCCAATCTCGGTTACACCCACGGCGGGAAACCCCCCAAAACCTCCCTCCAAATTCCTCCCCAGTGTTTTAAAACCCTAATTTTCTCCCCATTCCTCGCGGTTTACCAATCCCAAATCTCTACGGACGAAGAAAAATAACAGGTAACGAAGGGAATTCCGATTTTACTCACCGGAAATTCGTTTCTTTCCTCGGTAAAAATCTCCAATTTTCATGGCATTTCCGTCCGCCGCCTTAATAGGGTTGGAAAACGACAACCTAGACGGAGAAAATGAAGAGAAAGGCAACAAACCTGTGGAATTATTGAATCCCAATTCGCCGCAGCTTCGACGGAGTTCGGAAATCGAAGAGGAGGATGATGGGAGCAACACTCCGCTCCGGTATGTTCCATTGTGCGATGTGTACTCCGCCACGACTCCCTGTGTTAGCTCGGCTAGTGGAGGGTCGAAGAAAGTGAAACCCCCGCATCATCATCATCACCGGAAATCCTTGAACCATTTCAACGGCCGTGATCCTGCTGCTAAAGCGGATAAGTTGATATCGGCATCAGGGGCAATGGCAGGAGTAGGGGATACTAATTGTATTGATAATAGCAGGGTTAATGTTGGTGATAGAAAGGAAAAACCGCCTATAACTAAGTTTTATAAGCGGCGGGATAAGGGTAAGGGAAAGGTACAAAAGATTGAGAAAGAAGAGAAAAAGCACTTAAATTTTGTCGGGTGCGATAATTCACGATCAAGGGGGGCAAATTTGGATAAGTTTAATGGAAAAGTGGAAGAAAATGTATTGATTAAGGAGGAGAATGTCGAATTGATTGCAAAGAAGAGGAAAAGGAGGAAATTTGGGGGGGAGCTGGCAAGTTTGGGGGTGGATCCGATTGCATTAATCAATTTGGACAGGTTGAAAGTTAGGGAACCAAGACATAGTAATGACGTTAATAGGAATAGCAGTAATAGGAATTCTAGTGGTAAGGATGCTAACTGTAATCCTAACTGTGGAAAAATGAGAAAACGGAAGCCTAGCGGTGATTTGGAGAACGAGATTAAGAATTTGCGAACAAAGAGATGGATTTGGTATCTTGTTAGCTTTGGACTTTCTGTGGTTTTAAATTTCTTGGATCACTCCTTATTATGACTTTTGTAATCAATTGTGTGGATGCAGGTTGAGTTTTGATGGGGCAGATCCAAATAAATTTGTTGGATTACAATGCAAGGTTGGAAGTTTATGAAAGTATGCTTGATAACGTGTTGTTCAACAGAAAATAGAAAATATAAAATGTATCCGGTTTCTTGGCTATATGTAAATGTGTTTGCATGTATCTATCCGGACATTGGTCTATGTAATTGGAATGAAAGTTAATTATTTCGTATAAATGTATATGCCTATGGCATCGCTGTGGTGTTAAATGTAATTTGAGATCCCATTTGGACAGGTGTTTTGGCCTCTGGATGCTGATTGGTACAAGGGCGACATTGTTGCATATGATTTTGAGACCGCGCGGCACCGTGTAATTTCCTTTTGTCTCCTATATGCAAACTCGTACACGTGCATGCTTTCACATGATGTTATGTGCTTTCTTTTTTCAGCATTAAAGGCGCAAATTCATATTTTTATGCATCTGGTCAACAATCTCCCCCTCCCGAAAAAGGGAAGGGGGAAAAAAAGAAAAAGAAATTCCACGCATAAGTGCATTACATTTGTACCTGTTGCTGGTCTAAATTGAAGGATCCTATAGCTGTATGCCCTTGGATATTGGAGATGGACAATATGGTGACATGTGAATTTGTTTTAGGTTGAGTATGAGGACGGTGATGAAGAGAAATTGATTTTATCAAATGAAAGAGTAAAATTTTACATTTCTCCTGAGGAGATGCAGTGTTTGAAGTTGAGGTCCAGCGACAAGTGCCCGGAGGGTGATGCAATTGATGTCAATGAGATGGTGGTGTTGGCTGCTAGTTTGGATGATTGTGACGAGCTGGAGCCAGCGGATATAATTTGGGCCAAGCTTACTGGTATTTGTATTCGTGCTTTCCTTCTAAATTGAGTGTATATATGTGCTTGTTGATCTATTAGTATTAACAGCATGGGGCTCAAGAAATAAGCTCATTAAATATCCTTTTAAATTGAGTGTATTTGTTTGCTTGCTTGCTTATTCGTTTGTCTACATGAAGCTCAAGAAATAAGCTTACGAATTAATCAACAAGAATCTTACGAAAACAGAGAGGAAATTAATATGACATCAGAGCTATAACCTACCAAGCAATCGCCAGTACTGCCACAGTCCTATTACGTGATTATATCCTTATTAAATTAAATAATCATGTCAACTGGCCCTTGGAAAACATGCTCATAGAGGCTCACTTCTGCATTTGGCCTGTATTATATTCAAAATGTTTTCATGAGAAACTATGAAGCGGCCAAGGAAAGTCAGTAATATTTTATAGTTGAAGAGACTTCAGATATGTGAGGTGAGGATGTTCATTGCAGAAAAAGATATGGAAATCTTACTCTATTATTTCTATATCTTGAAGAACATTATTGATTAACCATTTAATGCTTCCGGGTAGCAGATTTGGGTGGTCACTCTCTGATCGTACAGATTATGCAATTAGCTGTCGGAATAGATCTAATCAGAAGTATGCAGTTCTGTCTTAATTGGTGTCGGAGGGTAGATGATGGTAAGACAGTTTTCATATAACTGGGAGGTAGAATAGCTGGTTGCAGGATGAAAGTTTGGGTTCAGCTTTCAGTGGTTTGTGTTGTACTGTAGCTGAAATAGAATAGGGAGGTCATTTCTGGGTATAACTCCTTTTACCGGGATTGGAATTTTAATCCTTCTGGTTGCATTCCTTGAATGGTTGGAGATATAATAATTCTTTTTTTTTTTTTTAAATCTTTGGGTTGGAAAGCCATATGGAGTTCGAAAGTCCAGCATGAGTAGAATTCTTTCTTATGGTGTGGCTTTGAAAAAATTTCTTACCATTGATAAGTCATTACGCTTAGCAAAAATACTAAATGAGTATAGAATGTTGTAAATGGTGTATGAAGGAGCAAGTTTTTGCTATACATTTACTTGACAATTGGATATTGATCGTCTTTGTTTCTGATGCCGAATGGGTCATGCCAAACTTGTGACTTGTTGCTAGTTGGATGATGAATGTGGGGGCATGTACTGCATGTATAGTTTCAATAAATTTCTTTTGAGATACTAGTTCATTGGTTCGTTGATAATGCATCTGTTATACATTGGCTCTGTTGATTTTCTTGGAATTTGGAGTGTTAATAAATTCTTAAATCCTGTAGATTTGGAGTCCCTTTGTTTACTTCTTTGCACAGAATATTCTGATGCGTGTATAAAGACTTTGCAGTAGGGCTTCCATTTGGCAACTCAAAATTTCGCGTTTATTTTTTATCACAAGAGAAAAAGAAGCAATGCTTTTATGAAATTCAAAGTGGATTCGGTCCTGGATATTTCCAGTGTGATCAGTTTTTCAAGTAATATGAGAGCTCAGACTAAACGGTAGTCATAAATAGTTCATTTGTCCTAAAAATGTTGGAATCTTGTGTACATCTTTAAGGAAGTTTTTCATCAAATACTTATTCTCAAACTATAATCTCCAAATAAGTTGATGCATTACCATTCTGTGCATGAGTTTAGTTATTGTAGGGACTCTTAGTGAGTGGTCATCAAGACAGGAAAATGGATCTGAAATTCACAAATGATGTTGATGCTTGGCAACTTGACCAAGCTTGCATTTTCTGTTATTCAAGGTTTCAGTTGCATCATTTTGTTTTCTTGTGCTTTGTTGCCTGAACTTAATTAGGATGTGTGATAATACTTAAATGTAAATCTACATCGACGTGATCAGAAAGGGACTAACTGAATTCTTGGCCAGTTGAGGTTTTCTGTGTTGAACCTTTTGCATGATGATATGACTCTAGTGTCTCTAGCCATCATGGGGCATAAACTGTTTTATTTTCAGTTAAGCTGAATAATGTTGTCTCAAGTTTTTTTTTTCCCTCTCTATTAATACTAAATTTTCTCTCTTGACATGCAGGTCATGCCATGTGGCCTGCGTTAGTCTTAGATGACTCTCTTGTGGGTGAGCGTAAAGGCTTGAATAGAAATTCAGGAGAAAAATCGGTTCTTGTTCAGTTTTTTGGTAGTCACGATTTTGCGAGGTGTGATATTATGATAAATGTGATATTTGATTACCTTTATTTTGTGGATAGTATAGTGGTTATCTTCTCTAATATAATAGTTATCTCCTTTTTTTCTAGGGTTAAGAGAAAACAAGTAATCTCATTTCTCAGAGGACTTCTTTCCTCTTTCCATCTGAAGTGCAAGAAGCCAAACTTTGTACGAAGCTTAGAGGAAGCAAAAATGTGAGCCCTCTTTTGCCAATTCCCTTTTGTGCTTTATTTCTTCAATTATATTGAAGTGGAAAAAGATTCTTTATGTGAGTTTGCTGAACAACTTGTCAGTATCATGCTTATGATGGAAAACTGGAAAACATATGGAAAGCAACGATATCTAGAGAAAACTGAATACAGTACAGGATTGGAAGATGCATGATTTTTTGTCTTTTCCCTGTTGAGATAAATGGTACTGATGGATATTCTTGTTGTCATGTGTAACCTATTCTATGTTGTGTGAAATTTCTCATTGGACATTCTAGTTTTCCTACATAGACCAATTATTCATATAAATTACTTAAATCCTTTCAGGTGTTCTTTATGTCATCAGTACATTAATCATTAACAGCTTAAATGTTTTCTACCTATATTCTGCTGAACAAGTTAATTGTTTATTCTCTAGGAAGCAAGAAGTATGTGTTAAATTTTCATTTCTTTCACTCATCTAATGATTACCACAGAGTTGCTTTTTGGCTTAGTTTGTGCCGTGCATCCAGTGTAACTCAACTAGGCTCTTTCTGTTTATACATTGATAGTAAATATGGAGTTAGGTTTCTAGATTGCTATATTTTGGTGCTTACATATTAAATAACCGATTGAATAGCTTTATAAAAGTCAAGTTGAGGCAATCTGGAGTTTAGATCACCCCCGCTGGTGGATCGTATTTGTCTATTTTCTCTGGGACATGGCCCATGATACTGCAGTTTATCTTGCACATAGGACTGGAATTATATGGTGTGACACCATTTACTCGTTACTAATTTTACATTTCAAATTCAAAGTTCAGATAGAAATTTTCTCTTAATGTCTTTTATGACATTTTTTTTAGGTGTCGTTTAGGGCATTATTAAGAAGTTATTGGTTTATTAGTTTCAACACCTCAGCAATTAACCTGATCTAACAGCATGGAGTCTGATACACAAATTGTTAAGACAGATCAAGAACTATCGACAGGAGACGTGCTAGTGAGTGTGATTGGGGTCTAACCATGTCTAAATATAGGCTTTCTATTGTTGTCAAAGGTGCATCTAAGTTACTTTTGCCACTGTGAAGATTTATTTTTTGGACTGTGGGGTTGACATGGTAATCTTGGACTTTCAATGCATGTTTTGCAATTCTGTGTCTACGTTTCTTTCTTTTGGAGTGCATTTCTGTCTGTTGTGGTGTCCAATATGTCATCTGCAAACTGTTGCTGATTAAATGCTTGCCAAAAATTAACTATAAATCATGTAAGTTCCATAAACATTCAGACATGGCTACTTCACGCTGTTAATAGACCATAGATTTGGATTTGCCACTTACAGAAGGATTTACCTTTTCCATTTACCTTTTCCATCAGGTATCTTAGTGAACAAAAGCTTCCAAAGAGAATGGTACAGCTGAGGAATGGCTTTGAGGCTGATGTTTATGACAATGAAAGTGAAGAGGATGATGGCAGTGCTGATTCAGGGAAGGAGGGTGTGGGGATGAAGAGATAGATAGAAGAATTGAAGCAGTCAAAAGCTTTCCGTTTGAAGTCGGGGATTTGCAAATAATAACCCTTGGTAATTTTCCGTAGTTCCAATCTACCTTACAGAGCTAAAATGATTATCATACTTTGATCACCATTGCAAAAGCGCATTGGTTGTGGTACATTCTCTTGCATGAGGAGATGATGCACTCGTACAGTAAAATTATTTGGCAGATATGTACAGTAAAATCTTATTCTCTTACTGTGTAATATATTAGTAATATGTAGTTTAACTGTGTGCTGTATACTGATTTCAGGAAAGGTTGTCAGAGACACTGAAAATTTTCAAGATGAGAGATTTATATGGCCTGAAGGATATACTGCCTTGAGGAGGTTTCCCTCTATAACAGGTTGATCTTTTAGAATATTTTATTGTCTTTTTAATCTTTTTCCTTGGAACAACTTGGTCATGTGTTGATTTAGACAGTTTATCTTTTAAAAAATTTTGCCCCTTAAAAATCTTTTTTCTCCCTTCCCCTTTTTGCCTTTTGTTCCGATGGCTTCAGATCCAAATGTTCATACCACATATAAGATGGAAGTACTCAGAGATGATGACTTAAGGACTCGACCTCTTTTCAGAGTTACATCAGAGACTGGAGAGCAGGTAAAATCTAGTGCAACAGATGTTAGTGTGAAACAGTTTATAGCTTTACTTAATCTGAGCTTTTGTGTGCGTATTCCATCTCCTTTTTGTCTCTTGGTTTTTCATATCCTATTTGTGCTTTTCCCAGCTTGTTTTGACTCTCCTTTGCTTTACTTGTTCAAGTTTTTCTTCTAGTTACTTCTTTTGATGACTGAGTTTCTAGATTTAGCTTGACGTGTCTTTTATGATTTACTTGGTGTGATATTCTCCATCATTGATGAATAAAGATTAAGTGACAAATCCTAGCTGGTGATTTTCCTTTGTTTGAAGAAACTATGATTAAGATGTGTTCAAGTAATAAAGTGTTTCTCTGCTTCAATTGGTGCTGCATATTTCACATATAATTAATTGCCTTTTGATCTCTGATTGTACACTTATTTTACAGTTTAATGGATCGACTCCATCTGCCTGCTGGAACAAAATTTACAGAAGATTGAGGAAGATTCAATTAGACGGTTTGCAAGCTGGTGTATCTGATAAGTTATTAGAATCTGGTGCTGACATGTTTGGTTTCTCCCATCCTGAAATTTCGAAACTGATACAGGTATATTAATTCTCTCTCTCTCTCTCTCTCTCTCTCTCTCTCTCTCTATATATATATATATATATATATATATATATCTATAGCTTATTTATATGATGCAGCGCCAGATGGCTGATATGTTGATAGACTTGTTTGAATGATTCAGTGCCAGATGGCTGATATATTAATAGATTTGTTTGACATCTTTTTAAGGCTTGTGGTAAGTAGACAAGGGCTGAAATTAGTGCGTAACTGCAGTAGAATTGTGGAAAAGGAGAAGAAAGGATTAAAGAAGCTCTCTGATTGCTCCTGGAAACCTTTAGGATCACACTAAGGCTAAATTGACGGAGTATGTAACATAGTGCACGCAGCAGATTCTGGTGATGTGGACACTCTTCAGAGCTTTTAGGAAAACTGATGGTCTTATCTTTTTTCCTTTTTTTTTTTTTTGGGTGCGGGGGTTGAGGAAAAAGGAAAAGGGGTTGGGGGGGGGGGGAGACGGAGATAAATGGTAGAGTGCTAGGTTTGCAGGAAGACTTGGATGGGCAAGTTTGGTTTTAGAAGAAAAGGGAGATAAGGTGCATTTGCTATAGTCCATATCCAAAAATATCAAAAATTTCTTAGAGTTTTGAAGAGCGGAACATTGAGGAGGCAATTCATGTGCTTTCTTTTGGATTTCTAATGGATGAAAAGAGGATAATCTTCGTATATATATAAAGCGGGAGCAATAGGTTTGATGTAAGACTTTTGTGTCACTTTAAAATACCCTTATTAACATTCATAATGTCAGACATACCTATAAATACTACATTAACTTCCACATGACTTTTTTTTTTGTAATTTTATTTCTTATCAATTTTTTGAAATTGCACACGCTTAATATATGCCTTCCTCCTAGTACTTTATAAATTGTAAGCTGAAATAGAAGTTAACCACTGAGATGCTTTATGGATATTTGATTGGATGAAAGGCCAAAGTTAGAAATACAAATATTACTCTGTAAAACTCTAGCACATCTGATGCTGGTTTCAAATATTAGTAAATAGCAAAGCCAGATAACAACAGAGTATTTTCTACTTTATAGGTTAATATTTAATGTAAAGAAGATTTTGCATTATTTGAGGTTCCATGTAATTGACAGGCCCTTCCATGACAAGTATAATAAAAGCCGACTGTAAGGCGGCCCAAAATACTTTCTTAAGGAAGTCATAACCTTTGCTTGCGCTTTCAATCCCAATATTCATCCCTACTGACAGCCACAACATCCCCCCCCTCCCCCCCCCCCCCCCCGCCCCGCGGGGCCCCTGGGCCAAAATAAAAAATCCAAAGAAAAAAAGGAAAAAAGAAAGAAAAACAAAAAATGGAAAAGAAAAGGAAAGAAAGCAGAAGGAAAAGGAAAAAGGAACAACCCATTCAGGTTGACTTTGATGCAGATTTAGATATTCCACAGTTTGATTTGCAAGAACAGATAATTTCCCTTCTTTTTTACCCTCTTCTCTTATCTTCTTAGCTACCATTGTCATTGCTTCCTTATCCTTGAATCTTTGGCAACCGGTATTTTTTGTATAAAAATTTTGGCACTTGCCTAAGTTCTACTGCACCGTTGATTGATCATTTCCAGGGTATCCGATGTTTGTACCTACCTGCCAATGCCTGATTCTTGTTTTGCTATGTTCTAGCTGGAAGGATGCTTTTAAATTACGGGAGTTTTATTCGTGCCAGGGTTTGGGACTAATTTTCTTACTGTGGGAAGGAGAATGGAACTCTTGTGCTTTAGGCTTGTTTAGAACTAGAATAACACAGAACCTATATTTTCTAAGGGGGTTCAAATGATAAAGATATGGATATCAGTTGCATTGGGAAAAGATCCTGTAAATTGGTTGAATGTAGGGCTGCATTTAGTAATTCAATTCCCTTTTCTTCTCTTTTTTCCTGCCCTGAAATTTTTCACATGAACATGAGCTTTAATTAAATTTGTTGTTATTTATGGCTCAATTATTTTTGTTCTTGTTATTGAATACTCTTTGATATCTTTCCTTCTCTAGCATAAGTTTGTGTTTATGATAATGACAGGAGCTATCAACTTCGACTCCCAGACTGCCTTCAAAATCATGCAAGATGGCACGTGCAAGGTATCAAGACCTTCCTGTTGGTTACAGGCCTGTTGACGTGAAATGGAACGACCTTGATAAGTGTAACGTTTGCCATATGGACGAGGTGAAACTCTGAATTTTTGCTTAATTGTTTTTCCTGTTAGCTACCCACAGATGTCACCAAGTTTTGTATCATGTTTTTTCTTTTCTTTTCTTTTTTAAATTTTTTCTATTGTTCTTACTCGTGCCTACGGGGGTCTTCTTAATGATTTTCTTATTTATCTAGTCGTCTTTTTGGTGGTGTAAATGATACAAATTGGAGTTTGGATTCTATAGATTGAGAATATATCTTTTCTTCTGTTTTCAGGAATATGAGAACAATCTGTTTTTGCAGTGTGACAAATGCCGAATCATGGTACGTTGTGATGCAGTTCCCCAGTCCCCGCTATTTAATGGATTGTAACATGTAGAATTGGTAGATATGGGATTATCTTAGCGCATTAGCAGAGATATTAGAAGTACAGTGATGGCAGTATTGAGCTCTATTCTTGGTAGTGCAAATTTGTGCTGATCACCTCTAAAGTTTCTTTTGAGCCCGGAATTTATTTGCGTATTTTTTTTGGTTCCATGGTTGTAAATTACTCAATTGCTTTGCTAATATTGCCTATATATTCATGACAAGTGTTGAAGGGCTGCGGGCAGTGGCTGGTATGGGAAGGGGTTGAGGTTTCACCCATTGCCCAATTTGTGGCAAGGGGATCCTGTAACACTTGAGCTACACCCTTTCCTCCTGATGTTAAAGGGTTCTGTACTTTCTAGAACTTGTTTCTTATTAACTACACATTTATGTCCTTAAGTTTATCTTATCAATGACTGAGAGGTTTAATTGAAGGATGCATGAAAACATTTTTGACTTATTAAAAAAAAAAACTCGTTCTATTTTCGAGGATCAGTTTGTTTGAATTAAGAGCTGATGTTACTTATCAAAGAAGTATTTAATTATTATGAGGAAAGATTTAACTGATGGATGTGGCCATGAAATTGATATTTGTCGTAGGAAGAGAAGAAATAGCAATAACTATGCTGTTGATGGACCCAGTCTGGGAAAAATATTTGAATCATCAAATATTTTTGGACCTGTTGCTTCAGTATTTATTGATCTTTGTTTCCCAATTAATATATGTGGTGTCAAAGTACCATTTTTTCTTTTGCTTGTCGTTTGATCCAAAAAGTGTTGATGTGCCTTTTTCCTATCCAATTCAAGTGCATTGTTGACCTGGT
Source organism: Mitragyna speciosa (assembly GCA_024721245.1). Lineage (NCBI taxonomy): Eukaryota > Viridiplantae > Streptophyta > Magnoliopsida > Gentianales > Rubiaceae > Mitragyna > Mitragyna speciosa. The sequence goes on from CM045571.1 coordinate 9,323,489, forward strand.
GATCTTTGTTCAGGTTCATGCTAGATGTTATGGGGAATTAGAACCTGTGGATGGGGTTCTTTGGTTATGCAACCTGTGTCGTCCTGGGGCTCCTGAACACACTCCTCCTTGCTGCCTATGTCCTGTTATAGGTGCTTTTCTTTATCATTTTTGACCAGTCAGCTGTTTCATGTATTTTGTGTCAGAATAATATCTGTTCCTTACTATTAATGTATTTGACCTTCCGTTTAGGAGGTGCTATGAAGCCTACAACAGATGGCCGTTGGGCTCATCTTGCTTGTGCCATGTGGATACCAGGTATACTGCAGTACTTGGATGTTAATGTCATAATTTTTGTCTACAATTTTGATTGAATAATTTCTTTACAAGCATTTTTCCCTCCCTTCAGAAACTTGCCTATCTGATGTTACAAAAATGGAACCTATTGATGGGCTGAGTAGAGTCAACAAGGTATAATAACTTTATTGTAATGTTCTGTTATTTTTTGGAAAGAAGATTTTTATGTTCATTTACTGATTTATATTATCTTTTAACTTGCTTATTGGTGAAGGACCGCTGGAAACTTTTATGTAGCATCTGTGGTGTTGCTTATGGAGCTTGTATACAGGTGAGATTGTGCTTGATTATTGGCTTTTTATTGTCAACTTTGTTGAATTTCTCTTCCAAATTATTCGATGTGGTACTGGTATTCTATAGAAAGTAGTTTGATGAATTGTTGTACTTGTATGCTATGCCTGTTACTGTCAAGTTTTATATTTTAAAATTAGCCCGTAACATCTATTTTGATATTTTAGACGCCTACTTCTTTTGTTAAAAGTTGGAAATGTGTAACAATGCTCAATGTCATATCTGTTTTTGCCCGTTTGTTTTGCATTTCATATTTTTTATCTTGGAGTATCTAAATGAAGTTATCACTTGCCTTTGTAATATCTTAAGCTTTTAGTTGAGAAGTTGATTCAACATTTAAATACATTTGCTTCAGTTAATTTAAGTGGAAATGGTATGGCGTGAAAGATTTGAGTGTTTATTTCCTGAAGATGCATAAGGGGGATGGATGGGGCTCTACATTTCAGTATCCTTTAACAGAAAATTGCAATTATTAAATGCTGCTTCTCCACCTCAGAGACTGACTTTTGAAGATTGTTTGCTCTTTGCTCTTGCGAGCTAAGTCTGAATGTTGTTTTCTGCTGAGGTGTGGAGTTCACAAGAATGGTTTTGTGGAAGGGGCTTGAACCCCTTCAACCTCAAAGTTTTGTAGATTTTCGTAAATAATTCTGTAGTAGAACAAAAATTATATAAAACTGTTACCAAACCCCACTGACATTTGCTTTGAAGAATTGCAGCAGTTGCTAGCCATGAAATTTGGCTGGCTGATCTCGATTATTTAAGTTATGTGGCTCATCTATTCTCTCTTTCATGTTCCTTTTTGAATAGTTGTAAGCATTCAAGATCATGGTATTTAATTTTTTTTTTAAGCAAGCACAAAAACAAAGTGCAGCAAAAACAGAAAATTCCAAAAAATGCAAAGCCCAATAAAAAGCGTTTTTTTAGCCTTTTATGCTGGTTTCTTTATTCGCATTGTGTCTTTTGCTGTCTTATCTTGAAGTTTAGTTCCATGATAAGTGTTTTGTGGATGCATGAGACATGAATCACGACTAGAGTGAAAGTCAAACACCAGTATCTACTCAATCACAATTAGTTGATGAAGATTATTAGCAGCTTAATATGAGTTTTACAATCCTTTAAAAGTTTCCTATGCTATTAGACTTACTAGTTCTCTTCCCACTCTATCTGTCTCTTTCTTTCTTTTTTGCCGCTATGCATATGTTTTTTTTTTTAACTCTTTATTTGTTTTTTGAGTTGCTTATTTGCAATATTTTATGCTAGGATCTTATTTTTTATTATGCATGTTTTGTTATTTAATACAACCGCACATGTCATTGTATAATAATTGTAAGTTATAAGCATATAACGAAGAATAATATATGAATTATATAATAGTGTTGCATTGCTTCAAAAAGCACGCGCTTTGCTTTTGTTCTTTGTGTTTATGTCCCAGAAGGCCCTGCTTTGTGTCTTTGACTACTATGTGTAAGACGCAACATATAGTTTTTGTCTTTTTCCTAATGAAATAAATCGTACAAAGATTAATTTTTCTTAACTAAAATAAAAAGGAGTAATTACTCTTTGATTTCTGAAGCAAGAGAATACCATTTATTTGTACCTCAGATGCATAATTTATTGCTGAATTGTTGACCATCGCTAAGAGGGAAACATAAAAGCTTGGATTTGTTTTTTAGGGAAATGGAATTCTTAAAAGTTTGATAAATGAAAGTGGTTGAATTGTCTGATGCATGTAGTGTTGCTACTTTAGGCACACTTGCTCGCTTTGGTTTTGGCTAATATTACCTGGCCTTGATTTGCATCTTTTCTTTTGTTTTACGTCTCAGACTTGGGCTTTGTGTTATTTGGTTTTGTCCTTGTGCTTGTGAAATGTACAAATTAGCTCATGTTTTCTTGCTAATAATATATTAATGGTGCTTAATTGACAAGTTTTATTACGTATTTATATTAATAACCCAGTAGACAATCTTGACACTGACAAAAATATTTTCCCAGCCTATGTTTTGGCGGGTAGATGTGGTGAAAATGTTGATGTAAATTGTATTTTGGTTATGAGTTGTAGTTCCTGTAATAATTTGTTAATTTGTAACTGGTTTGTCAAATCAACTGGTTTGTTAAATGATATTTGCAGTGCTCGAATAATAGTTGCCGTGTAGCATATCATCCTCTTTGCGCACGTGCTGCAGGATTCTGTGTGGAGGTATTATTCAGCTGCTAAATTCTTTCATATGTCATCAAACCAATTAAACTATGGCTTTAGTCCTTTTCTCTTTCCTTCTTCGCTTCTGAAAATGAGAAGAAATTGTTCATAATATGATAACATCTTGTTCTCACTTTTGCTAGTTGAAAAGTAGAAATCATATTTTGCCTAATATTTTGCAGCTTGAGGATGAGGACAGACTGTATTTGATTCCTCCAGATGAAGACGATGATGATCAGTGCATACGACTGCTATCCTTCTGCAAGAGGCATAGGCCTGTGTCTAATGAGCGTTCAGCTACAGAAGACCGAATTGGGCAAAAAACCTTTAAATACTCAGATTATGTTCCTCCGCCCAATCCTTCTGGTTGTGCTCGTACAGGTATTCCATATTCAGTATATTTTGTTATGGACGTCATTATTTTGTCTTGATTTATAATTGTAATAATCTTGGATGTATTTGAAGCTGGGAGTCCATCCCTGTGATAACTTCATTATCCCTTTTCAGTTCAGTTAATATGCCAGTTCCTCCATTTTCATTGAATTTCCCTTTTTTTTTTTTGGTGGCTGGTTCCACAATGTTTTTCCATATTCAACAACAGAGTCCTTTGCTCTCTGAACTGCATTCTGAAAAGTTGAATGGTCCAAATTAATACAAATTAATATTTTATTGAAGGATAAAAGATGTTCGTTTTCAAAAAAAAAAAAAAAAAAGGGACCTGAAATGTAGTTTTTGGTCTCACAGGTTTTTCTTTTGTTGCATACCTCCTTTTTTTTAGAATGTTACATTTCTATGGCACTCATTTGGAATTTTGTGCAAATTGAAAGAAACAAGAGGGTATTAATTTACTGATGGATATTTTTCTTCTTGTGATTATTGTATAAGATAATTTTGGCCCGTAGCTTTCATAACTTTGGCATCATTTGTACAGAGCCTTATAATTATTTTGGAAGAAGAGGAAGGAAAGAACCTGAGGCCCTCGCTGCTGCATCCTTGAAACGCTTGTATGTGGAGAACAGGCCATATTTGGTCGGTGGATTCAGCCAACATGCGTCCTTTGAGAACAATGCTTGTTCCAGTTCAGTTGCCGGTTCTAGATTTTCAGTTGACCTGTTGAACTTGCAAACTTCTCAGCTTGATGTGTCTAGGAGCATCCTTTCAATGGCTGAAAAATACGGATACATGAGGGAGACCTTTAGAAAAAGGCTGGCATTTGGTAAGCAATGATACTTCAAATATCACTTTTCTTGGTGCTATATGTAAAAATTTTATGTTATTTTTCTTAGATTTAAGATTAATAGAGCTAGGACCTAGCTTTAGAAGGGCATGTAGGGTTTATTGAGCTTTATTAATTTTTTCTGTTTGTGTGTTGTGGATAAGTGAATAATTGATTGCCAGCAAAAGTAGCAAACAAGGAATAAAGCTTCCATCCAAAGTCCTTCAAGGTGATTATGCAAGAAGGAAGAGAAATAGATAGTGGTCTTAATTCTCTATCAACAGATTCATAAATTTGCAGTGGTTGACTTTCATGTTTTCTTGTCGCTGTTGACTCAGTCTCTATGTCCCCAACAACACAATAAACACAGGGCGTCCTTTGGCATGACAAATTGGAATAAGAAAACCATATTCATGACAAATTGGAATAAGAAAACCATATTCAGATACTCCCAATGCAGGAGTAGCCTATGTCTTCTTGAGCTTCTTGAACATAAAACCAATAGACATGGATTCTCTTTCTCCTCCAAACTTTAACTGATGTGAGCATAGCATCTCTACCTATTTATTAAACAATGCTCAAATGTGGTTTCCAAGGCAATCCTACAATTTTTACATTTGGCTAACATGTTTTTCATCAATTACTGCTAGGTAGAAATTTTTAAGGACTTCAACAATTGCAAACTCAATCTTCCAATCTGGATAGGGTTTCCAGACATCATAAATTTAATTTTGTTGTTGGCAATTTAAGTAATACTGGCACCATTACTGACAAAATTTTATTTTAAAATGATTTTTTGTTGTCGGGGATAAGACTAGGAATGCTATAATCTTAGTATTTTGTCCTCGAGGGATCTAAAGAGTATTTTTATCTTTTTTTGGGCAAAAGACCACGAAGTGATAGGATCCACGAAGTGATAGGATTGTGCAGGCATTTGTTTTAATTTCTTTAGTATCTGTTTGAAACTACTTTTGTTTTGGTGTCCACCTTTCTCCCACTTTATTAGTTGATTTTGGGCTTACTTTTTAGTGAAGTGGTACTGGCATCTTTTCTCCTTCTGGTGTTGGATTTAAATGACATCCAGCTGAAAACGCTCTATACTAGGTTATTAAATCATTTCTGATGCAAAATCTGTTCAAATTGTTTTTGATTGAAAAGCTAATTTTGGGATAATTGTGAAATGCTTTTAAATCCCACTTGATTTTGAAAAGAAATATAACATAAACAAATAAGAAATAATATGGGCCATTTGTTTCCAAAATTCAAAGCCTCTTCATTTCCCCCTCCAACAGTATTTGCTAGAGAAGAGTTGCTCAAATGCATTCTCGTGTTGTTCTTTATTTCTTGGATTTTCTTATTCTCTTGTCACAACATAGCCTATTCTCGTAGACTTGTTTATGCATGTTCTTTTAATTAGGGAATTAAGTAAAACAGATACTGCTTTGCTTACTGGGCAAAAAATTAGAATTTTGTCAATTCATACCTCTTGATTAACGTTTCTCTTGAGTTGACAAAGGCAGTTTGTAGTCTACTCTGGGCCTGATGGTGGGTTTTCAAAACAGATTTTTGTTTGATGTGTTTTGTTTATCTGCTTTAATTTCTAACATGCTATTCTCCACTTCATTGGATGGTAAATTATTCTCTACCTAAATATGTGGATCATTGTTATGTTCCTTCTGATTATCAGGAGGGGCCATGTACCTGAATATTTGAGGGCATTGGGATGGAAACTTATCTAGACCTTTTGTTTTACTCATAAGTGTTGCACTTTAGTTCTCACAGGGCAACCTTATGATTGTGGACCAAATATTTTAGTCGAGCATTTTATGTGATCAATCTAAGAAGGCAAACTTAGAAGTGTTGCACCATATGAAGAGAGCAGTGAGGTTTAGTACTGATTGAATTGTTGTAATCATACAAGATTTTCATATTTGACCAATCTAATGCAGTTAAATATTTTTACGTTTTGTCTATGCCCTTTTGAATGCCATTCCTTTTCTGGTTTGCCTTTTAAGACTGCTTTTCTGTGTAGGAAAATCTGGAATACATGGATTTGGCATCTTTGCAAAACACCCCCATAGAGCTGGAGACATGGTGAGTTGATGAAATTGCAACTTATCCTGAAGCTTTTTATTTGGGAACTTGAGACATCTGATATGTCTAATGTTCTAATTTTAGGTGATTGAATATACTGGTGAACTTGTTAGACCGCCAATTGCTGATCGGAGAGAACATCTGATATACAATTCATTGGTGGTAAGGACAATAGCCTATTCTTATTAGGTCAAGAATGTTTTGCTTGGGGAATGGTTTTACTTGGGGTCATATGGTATGGAAATATATGATGCTGTTAAAATAATCAAAACTTATCATTGAAGATCTATGTTGAATTTTGTGTTTTTCTTGATGGAGAGTTTTATGCGGCATGAATGCCATTTCAGTGATTACTCTCTTCTGAATTTGTTGCTTCTGGTGCTTCCATTTTAAGACTGCTCTTTGGGCTTAGTAAACTTTTTTGCGATTCAAACATATGTTAGTAGGCATTGTTGGTTTTAATAATAAGTTTGTTCCACTGAGTTTCCATGGAAAATGGTTGTACCCTTTATTTCATGGACCATAATAAATTTTTATAGTGACATGATCTTGGTGATGATTATTTTGAGTGGGCCAATGTGCATTTGATCAGTTTGTGCAATTGTCAAACATTGCTTATGATCACCTAGACTGGTGAATTTGATAGTTTTATGTGCACTGTCATGATAGAAGGGGAAAAGGCTGGTAGGTATACTTCTTTAACTTCTTTCTGCATGCAGGGTGCTGGAACCTACATGTTTAGAATTGATGATGAACGTGTTATTGATGCCACAAGAGCTGGAAGCATTGCGCATTTGATTAATCATTCATGTGAAGTATGTACTTTCCATGTAGTTTTTACGTACTCTGTTTGTTACTTTACCAAATGTTTGTTTCTTATCACATGAAAATTATCCCCGTCATTGTATAAACCCGAGTTTTCCTGGTTATTCAATAATATGTAAAAGTCAAATAATGTGAATTAATCAGAATATGGTAAATGTGTTCTGGTTCTATATCTTTAGCACTTGAAACATGGATCTCAAAATACTCCACATTGGGCGTGTACCATGGGGAGATTTCTAATCAAAGCTATTTACCTACTTGATTGAGCTCTTCAACTGTCCTTAGGAAATAAAGATGGACCTTGTGGCAGGTTGTTGATGACTTGGTATCAAAAGATTTTTTATCTTTCTTTGGTTATTGACTTTCGTAACACTTCCACTAATAATTTGCTGTTTCTTCTTTATTATTTTTTCTATTTTTTTATTTTTTTGTGGGTTCAATGCATTATAGTGTTGCTGTTGCTGTATCAAGTTATGACACTTTTTCTAATTAAGAACTTTACTTGGTAGGAATTCAACCAGACAAGACTCATGTCATAGGCATTAGGATTGTGGTTTCTTTGACCTGTTGCAAGGTTATAGGGAGTGTAATATTTATTTTGCTTTTTCATGATGCAATTGAGATAACCAAATAAGCGATCTTGGTGTCGCTATTGTTGATGGAAGTGCAAGTTGAATGATGGAACCAGATTTGTCGTATCAACTTCAGGGTTCTTTAAACTGGAGACTGACTTGATAGGTTTCCCTGGGAAGGAAATCTGGGTTTAGGAATTCTTTTTGTGTATAGTTTGCAGCCATTTATTTTACATATATTGACATATGGTTAAGGATATTGCTTCAGGGATATTAATTTTTCGAGGTCAGTTAATTCGACAATTTTGTTTTCTTCAGTTCGAGTGGTAGAGTTTGTGGAAACCGGGAAGATCTCTTTCATTTTTGAAGCAGTAGACTAACAAGCTGAGCAGTCAGTTGATGGGAACATGCAATAGCAAAACTTTGTTATGGCCTCATTATTTGTTTGTTTATATACTTGTCAACTAGCTTCTTGTATGGGCACCGCATTCGTTAAAGAGCTATTTAAAGCTGGTTGGGTTAATTACCTTTGACTTACCTCCGCTACAATTCTTTGGCATAGTTTCCTTGGATTATAAGACCTGACTTTTTAATTCCTCTAAGTACTACAAATTATATCAGCTGGCAATTTCATCTGCTCTGTGTTATCCAGGAATGAAAATAGCACATTCCTATCTCATATTTTTCTTAACAAAAATTTCCCGGTGGGAGCTGATTCTCTCACCTTCAAGTGCTAAATTGGACAGAGGTCCCAATGCCTGCGCCCCCGTTTGCTGCAAGTCCTCTTACAGCTACTTATACTGCTCCATGCGGATTAAATCACATTCCCTCATACATATTTTTAAATCAGAAGCAGCTTGAAATAAGAGTAACATCATATTGATATACTCCTGTCTCCCACTGGCAACGTGTAGGATCAGACAGTTGTCAGCAGAAAGCAAATGGCTATTCTTGCTGCATGTGCTGATAGATGAAGCTTCAATGGATTTCAGATGTTCTGTCTTGTCACCCTTCCAGTGCAGTATCCTTTATTACATGGACTCGGGTATGAGTGTTGGTTGCGGGTACACGTCCAACTGTCGGTTCCGTAAAGTTTTGAAATTTAGGACTAGGAGACACGGCTATAGTAATATTGTGAGTGGAGGATATATATGAAGTGCAAGTAAATTTGTTAAAATTTAGGAATAGATAACTTAAATGGGATTATTTCCAAAATCTAGAGAATATGAGGGAGAAAATATAAATTTTATAGATAAGAGTAGAATGGAAGTATAAATTTTAGGCAGAACAGCAAGCGTTACGCAGTGTTGGGGGCATTTCTAAATTTTATAACAAGCTTGAGGGTTTAGTTGTTAAATTAACTTTTTCTAAACCCTACTGGGTGTCTCATCTTTTCAAGCCATCAGACATTCTAGTCTCCATCCAATACCTTCCAAAAGGAAGGGGGGAAAAAGGAAAATGCAGTCTCAGAACTCCAGCAGCTCATTATGTTCCTCTGGTTACCATTTTAATATCATTCTTTTCATCTGGCTACCTAGATTTAGACAATGGATGTGTTCTTCTCTTCTTTTTCTCGCCATAGATCATCTTAATCTTCTCTGTTTTCACTTCTAATGATTGCAGCCATGCGAGAAGCAGTATCCCGCACTCATATCAGTATTGTGTTATGTCAACATGGGTACAGTAGGGCAAAGTGATGTGTCCATCTAACAGAGGAAGTATTAACAAGTATTACAATCTATAGAGAATTTTAAAAATCTTTTAGAGTGAAAATTCAAAATTGTATTTATTTCAACCATTTTCCAGTCCATCCATTGAAGAAATGGCAAAATTGTGGTCACTGTTGTTAAATTCTTCTGATATTGAATTAGCAGTAAACTTCATGTCTGCTATATTTCTCAAAGTCCATTCATCTCATTTTGTTTGCAATAAATGACTCTGGCAGTAATCTTTATATTCACTGGCCGAAGAACAGCATCAATCTGTCTTCTTCCCATGAATAGCAGTTCCATCTTTGCTATTAAGTGGGTGTTTACCTTCAATCAAGAAGAGAGTATATATTAGATAAATTTGTTGATGAGTTCCCCCAATTTTAGTTCCCTGATGTCTCTGATATGAGCTGCCACTTTTTGAGCCAGTGCAATGAAGTTTGCACCAAAGCTCCTCTAAAATTCTGCTTCAAAGGGAATCTAATCACTTCGACGATTTTTCCTCCCACCCAATCCCAGCAATTTATTCAAAAAACCATGGTGAAGCCATCAAGACCTCGGGCTTTGTCTGCCTTCTGGATATCTCTTGCCTCAACATCAACCTACTAAGCTCTAGTTTAGATCGCTTTTGAGGTTATCTTCTTGTTGAAGAATCTACCTGCCTTCTTATCCTTCTTTTTTTTTTTTTAATGTCTTTTAACACCTTGTCTTGTCTTCAATCAGTTTTGCACGAGACTTTATTTCTCCATTTCACCTTGTCTTTCATGTGCACAATTAAGCTTTTGCCAAGGCTTCCTTCCACTTTATATTCATTCCACCATCTTTTGACCTCATCAAACAATTTTTGGATCTTTAAGCCACATATTTAAATTTCGCATTTGGAGAATATATAGTTTGGATAGTTCGTATGGTTGTTTATGGTTTGTTAATTAATATCCACAAGTGGTTTAACAATGTTCCAATTTTAATGTCATATGTAGCATTATAAGCTTATTTGGTTCAGATGAACTTGGATTGATGTTGGGTAGGGCAAAAATCATAGATGTCAACAATATTTTCAGATGATTTGTGGTCTGTTCTAGTTTTCCATTTAGTGAAGTCAAATGGTATCTTTTTTCATGTCATAGGTGGTCATTTCTTATCTGACTTGTATATTTGTTGCAGCCAAATTGTTATTCAAGAGTCATAAGCATCAACGGTGATGAACATATAATCATCTTTGCCAAACGAGATATTAAACAATTGGAAGAGTTGACCTATGATTACAGGTTCAGACACTCCTCAATCTTTGGGGCGGGCCCCAGGGGGGTTTGTGCTCTGTAGTTTTATTTCCCTAATTTTTGATAAATGCACATATGATTGCATGCCAGATTTTTTGCTATTGATGAACAACTAGCTTGTTACTGTGGCTTCCCAAGATGCCGTGGTGTGGTAAATGACACGGAAGCTGAGGAGCGAGCAGCAAAACTCTATGCACCTCGTGGTGAATTAATTGACTGGAAAGGAGAATGAGAGGTTGGCAATGCCTCTATCTTTCCAGCCTTCTGATAACTATCATTTTGTTATTTTTTTTTTCATTATTCAAACAAAGTGTAGTTTAGTTTTGATTCAATCTTTTATCTGTGCAAGTTAATTCTAAATTTTTGTTTGACTTGTTCTCGTCATAATTTGGTATCTGATAGTGTAAAGGCACAGTTCCCATGTTTAAGTGTGCTCAAATGTTTCTTCTCTCTTTGAAATTGATAGTTACAAGTAGTTTTTTACAAATTTATGAAATTTTTTAGACCCAATCGTAGTGAACAGTCAAGATTTCAATTCTTCAGCAGTTTCATGGTAATTGGAAAATTTGCTGCTAGTTCTTCAATAAGTAAATTAGTATCTTGGGAATATTGATTCGGATTTTATGGAAATTTATAGTTACACCATTAAACAATAATGAAGTGTGCTTGATAAGAAGAGGTAAACATTTTTTTTTTTTAAATAAGGTAAGAGTGTGTTTGGATGAATCTTTTTGGAGGGTTTTATAGGAAAAACATTACTGTAGTATTTCTTGGATTATTGTATTTGTGAGATATAAAATGATTTTTGGTAAAATGTTAAGTAAGATCTAAGTTGGTTTTTCTTTTTCTCTTCTAAATTGAATCCCTGTCAGAAACTGAAGCTGAAGAGAAAAGAAGAGAAATACCTCAAACCCAGGATTATGGAATTTATTTGGTGGAAAGAGCTTGTAAATGCAGAACCATTTTTCTTGTGACATTACTTAATCATGGAATCATTTGGTTAACAATGTTGATAATTCTAGGATTATTTGTTTTTAACATAAGCTTCAATGAAAATTTCAACTGCCAGCGACTGCTGAAGTACCTGCTTGACCACCAACATTGGAGCAATTTGTCATTAGTTCAGTAACGTGTGTATTCAACCAAGTGCTAGAAGATTTATTCAAAGAAGAACAATGAATACTAACAATTAATCCTGAGAATTTTTCCAAATGAGAAGTGAATTTTCTGTCAAACTTATGATCGCTGAGGGAGTAAATTCTCAGTCAAAACACATGTAATCACTTGTCTAGTCCTTGCAGGGAATAGGGAAAAGAGACAATCCAGAGAGGCTTGGGTCTGTGTGCTGAAGGAGCTGGGACTTGCCTATGGGCTATAAGCTATGGTGTGAGTTGGGCATGGGGGAGAGGCTGGCAGTGGGGTTGGTTGGGATTGTGCAGAGGCGGTCGAAATTGGGGACTGGGATGAAGAGAACGCAAGGAAAGAGGAGTTGGGGGTTGTGCAGAGATTTATTCTAATATATTGCTTTTTCAAATGAGTGTGTCATTAACATTGCAAAGAAAAAGTTGGAAAATGTAAAGTTGCTGCATCAAGCTCTTTTCACTTCATTCACTCTTTTATCTGCCACAATAGAATTTAAGGACTCATGCTTATGCTGTTATCATCAGTGTGTTTACAAAAAAAAAACATTGTCGATAGTTTTGTGAAGGGCTCATCCATCCTTCCCGTTTGGTGTAAAAAATAAAAAAGAAGAATAAGAATAAGGAAAAAAAAAAATTAATACAGAAGCTGGAAACTTTCCCTAGGGATCATGCCTCTATCATGCAGGTCGCATCTTATTTCTTGTTCACAAACCATCCTCTGTTGTTCAATCCCTTAGAATTTATTATAATTGCCAACAGAAAATTACATTTTTTGAGATTTGCATGGGGAGTAGATGTTATGAATTTGAAGGTGTTTTGAGAGGTCTGGGGAAACTTATGTTTCAAAGGCATCGAAGATGGATAAAAAGGGCCATGCCAGAATTGACAAGGGAACAATTGTCAAAATTTTGATTTGAATAACGCTGCCAAGAAAATTCTGAAGTTCAAGCATAATTGGGAAATGTTGGTAAATACGTTTGGCATTGGCATCCTGATTGTTCCATATTAGCCCTATTCCCTAAAAATCTGTCCTGTTGTGGGACAGGAGAATAATAAAGTCATAGTGCTAGAGATTAGAGGTGGCTATATGAAAACTTTACAGTTGTATTTTTGAGAGTAGGAGACCTTGTGAGGATACTAAAACGAAAATCATAAATGGGAAAAGACTGAAGAGATAGAGTTCGACTTCTCTGTGTTTAGGCTGGGAAAGTTAGCACTGTTGTAGAATGATAGTTAAGCCCAATTGTTTCGTTTTTCCTTAATCTGGACTGTTCCCCCCCCCCCCCCCCCCCCCCCTCTTTTTTCTTTCTTTCCCCCCTCCTCTCTCTTCTATTTTCTTTTGATATGATACTTGTGCTGCTGAGGAAAATTAATGGAAAGGCCAGAACATCCTGAAATCGGAAGTATATTAATAGACATCTGGACAACCAGCTTAACTAATACAAGATTTGGGTCTCTCTCTGTTTTTTTTTTTTAATAGTTTTTTTTTAAAAATTTTTAATTCTATTTTTACCGTCATAGTTGGCAAGATAGTTTTCCTTGTTTAATGGATTGAAACAAATCATTTAACCAGCCATAATAGAGAGTGCACGCTCCCTTACATATTAATCCCTGAACTCTTAGTACCGAATAGCAATATGATTTATCAGTTTGATGACATGGTCAGTGGGTGTATGGAACAAAAGTTTCATGGGAAAGCGGTAACCAGTGTATTATCCTCAATCAGTTAATCTGAGGACATTTTTCTCTATTTCATCTATGTGCGAAGCGCTTGGACTCCTTGGCTAGCAACAAGGAATCCAGTCTTCCAATTCTTCAAGTCTTCAGTTCATTTTGTTTTACTATTTTACTATAGGTATCTAAAGGAATTAGCTTCTGCTTCTTCCGCGTGTCTACTTCTTTTGTGAAGGTTTATGTCCTTTCTGATAATTCCTTCTCCCCTTCCTGATTCTTCCTCCCCACGAGACTAAAGTTTTTATTTAAGTGTTCTTTCATATTACTTGCCCCCGAACTTCAGCTTTGTTTATATATTTAGTCATAATCCCTTCCTGTCTACTTCTTGTACTGATTACTCCTTTGCCTCTTGTGCAGAATATTTTATCGGCCATCTTATGCCGTGTGAGATCCTTCTGAAGACCTTTATTCCCTGGCAGCTGTTTCAACTTTCTGCCTACCTTTTTATTCAGGCAGATGTCATTATATTTCTCCAGCTTCTGTAATCTTTTGTGAGCCTTTTAAGTTGAGGCTCACACAATTTTTTTTTTGAGATTCATTTTTATTGAAGTTACTCCACCATGTGACCATATTGTATAGGGCCTGCAAGGATGTTGTACATTTGCCTATTCTTAGTGTCTTCAATACAAATGTTTGCCCTTCCTTTTTTGTGGTTATTCATATTATTATACCTATTCCTAGTGTCTTCTATCAAAATGTTCACCCTTTCTTTTTTGTCTTTATCTACTCCAGCACTGGTTATTTTTGTCACTTAAGCTTTTGTATAGCTGTAGTGTGCTATAACAGAAATTTATTACTATATCTGAAATCTTGGCCTAGTAAATTTCCTACTCAGAAGAATGGCTGCGAGCTAGAAGGATAACAACAGTGGTGGCTTGCTTTACATGCTAAAGGAAATGGTATTATCTAAATAATTGATCACTTCCAAAAGGGGAAAAAAAAATGGATTGCCTGCTAATTTGTTTTTCACCGTACAATAATCCTTTGTGGTCTCAAATCAGTATTTGATTTAATGTGATGATCTATTGGGAACTTTTTCTTCAACCTCATACTTCTGTATGATTTTTGAAATCCTGGGGATCCAATAGTGGCCCCATATTGGTAGCAAATCCCAGTTTTTAAAAACTCATAATTCCTTACGAAGTTTTGTTTGATAATGGCTGATGGCAGCCATTGTGACAAGTTTTATCTTTCTAGGCTGTGGATTATAGATATTTGACAGATAAGACTACTCGAAACTGAAGAGAAAATAGATTCAAAGAAAATTTTCATGTTGGTGACTAATAAAGTACGATTGGAGTTGATGGTTTTGGACAAATTCATTATTTGATTTTCAAATTGCATTAGATTTATTGTGCTGATCGAATTAGTTATCATTGAGGATTATTTTGTGATTATGTGTGCTTCAAATTTCTTTTTGGTGTGTGTAATGATTGAATTCCACTTTGTCCCATACAGGTAACTCGTATAAAGTGAATTCTTCATAAGCATGTCGAGTGTTTAATCACATGTATATTCTGTGAATTTCACCTGCCAATGAATGAATTTGAAGCCTTTTTTTTTATAATTATTATGTGGTGTGAAGATGCCGCTTAAGTGAATATGGGATTAAAGTTTTTTGAATTCTTTTCTTATAATGCTGGATACTTTGTATTGTTGTGCTGGTTTTCTGACTGGTTTTACCTTTGTTCTCATTTTGGTGGCAATTATGTCTTTCGTAGTTTTAGTCTGTCCTTCAACAAATTAAGCAATGTCTAAGAAAGACTAATGGTTTAGTTTAGCTTTTGAAAGCTAAGAGGGGGCAAATTTTAAGCAATGTCTATGAAAGGACTGATGGTTTAGTTCAGCAATATATATATATATATATATATATATATATATATATATTTTTTTTTGGGGTTTTTGGTTTTGTTTTTGGTGGGGGGGAGGGGAAAGACTAAGGGTCTAGTTACGCAATGTCTATACGAGGAAGAAGGAAGAGAAGGAAAGGAAAGGGGGGAAAAGGCGGGGTTGCAAAAATGTAAGAGAAAATGAGCAATTTTCTGTAGAACTTGAGAAAGCAGCAGTAGTTATGCAGGAGGACTCCAGGGGCGTTTCTCAGAATGGACTTCTTTCATCTTGATTCAAGAGTTGAAAATCAGATGAGAACCCATTATTGGGCCATTATACTAGTTTTAATTAGGACTGTCAATAGGGCCGAGTCGGCCCGAGCTCGGCTCGAAAAAAAGCTCATGAACTTAATTAAATATTGAGCCGAGCCGGGTTTGGGTCGAAATATTAGGCTCGAAATATTTTTGAGCCGAGCTTGGGCCTCATAAGGCTCAGACCTGTTATAAGCCTAGCTCATAATGTATGTATGTTTATATATGTGTGTGTGTGTGTATATATATATATATATAGTTATAGACACACACATATACATATGTACATATATACATACACATATATGCACATATACATATATACACATATATATACATACACATATATGTACATATGTATATGTACACATATAATATTATATACACACACACTATATTATATATTATACTATATTATTATAGATATTGTATACTATAGTATTCTTTTGGTATTTATAAGTTTAATGAATTAGTGTGAATGAAGCTTTTTGTTTCATAGATGTAATGCACTTAACTTATTTGATGGAGTAATGCAGAAGATAATACTTTTTTGTGCCATAAAATTTTCGTTTGCTTTTTAGTTAAATACGTACATCAATATGTAAACAAGCTATTTATGCTTAGTAGTAATATCTTGTAGATGTATTTTGTGAATTTTTTACTTGAATTCCTGTTAGTACACATTTTGATATAGTCATTGTTTACTTAATCACTTCAAAAAAATTTTGCTATACTTTTCAAAAATAATTTTACACTAAAGGATTGTGTTTATACACAATAATATTAATTTACTAATTAATTTGTCTCCATTCATCATTTTTGTGAGATTATTGTATTTTAAGAATATTTCAATAGTTTTAGGCTCATAGGCTCGTGAGCTTAGGCTCACAATCCGAATATTTTGTGAGCCAAGTATAAGTTTCACATTTATAAGCCCGAAACTCATAGCTCGAAGTTCATAACCCGATTAAATATATAAGCTGAGCCTGAGCTTGTTAAAGCCCAACTCATAAGGCCCGATTGACACCCCTAGTTTTAACTAGAGGTGGCAATAATTCCCAAGACCCAATGGGTTTCCATGTCCAAATTTAATTTGGGCTGGATGGGTCTAAAAAAATATGAGATTGGGCCTAACTAAGAGTCTACCTAACAATACCCATTCAAATACAAGTATAAATGAGATTTACTTGAGACTCCCGTGAGCATAATAACCCATTGTTTAAACATTATTTAAATGACTCAAAATTGCAAGTTTAAATATTTGATAGTCAAATGTTATTAAATGACTCAAAATTGCAAGTATATCCAATAATTTGTTTATTTTGCTATCAAAAACAAATTATTATTGGATATTTAGGTGGTATCAACATGGGTATTAACTATTTTAGTCTCGTCCATATTAATATCATAACTTATATGGGACTGTTTGGGTATACTATTGTCCCAATTAAGTCCCACCCAAATTCCACCAATCCCGCCCGTTTGCCATCTCTAGTTTTAATTTTATTCAAAGTTAATAATTAACTGATTTTAACCTATTAAGGTATAAGACTTGGGGGAGCCTTGTGTCCCATATGAATGTGAATTACCTGAGGTGCTAACGAGATGATAAGCTGACTGAATGAGGGGATGCCTGGGGTGAAACCCGGCCTGAAACCTGTCTAAGGTTTGCTACTAAACAATCTATGTTTTGTTCTATTTAAACAAACATGCGTCTCTACTAAGGAATCAGATACATTGGCAAATTTTTAAGTTTATCCCTGCACCTAGTTAATGAAGAAGGCAATTTTGTTTTGTTAGTGGGGTGTAAGGTTTTTTTTTTTTTTTTTTTTTTTTTTTTTTTGTTTTGGAGCTAGTGGGGTGTAAGTTGCTAATGCTTATGCGGTGTCAGTGATACTCGACTGTTGTAAAAGGTTAAGTTCATATTAAGAAACATGATAAATCTAATTATAACTGGAATGCTAAGCACACTCCTTTACTACTAGTGGCATTTAATGATGAAATTTCCTTGCCCTAGTTCATTTTCATTTTAGACTACCCTTAAATGAAAAACCTGGTATAATGTATATCATTCAGTAATGATTTATATAATTTCTGCAAAAATGGTAACTAATGACAGTAAAAGAATCCTGTTCTTTATGCGTGCTTCGTCTTTAGAATGTTCAAATACCCTAGAGGTGTTAATTATTAGTAAATCTGGTAGTAAATGATATTTAAGGTGAGTTGGATTATTCGGTAAGTCAGACATAAATCTCATTTTAAGTTCCATGATGCGAGTACTGCTTATAAACTTCTTAAATTTTCATTGGCTCATACTGGTTTCATGGAGGGATTGTCCATTTAGTTTAATTAGTTAATTTCTTTCTTGATAGCTTGAGGATATATTGCACTAAGAATTGCGAGGAGCAAAGGAAACACTAAAACATGTGCATATATTCTAAAGGATATGAAGATAAAAAAATGATTCTTATTCGCAATTGCTGAAGTTACCTCATATTACTCCAGTACAACATGTCAGAAAATAAGGTCCAACAAATAGTTTCCCAAAACATTGTATTCTTCATGCTTACAAAAAACCATTTTCTGCAGTTTTAGGGAGCTGAAAAGGGCAAGCGGGATACATATAGTGTTTGGTATCATTGATATTCTGTGTAGTGGCCAAAGTTTTGTTTTGACTAGGATGAAGACTGAATGGTCTCAGGTAGCGAGGTTCCAAGAATCAGAATTCTCTGTAAACCATGTGGCAGGTGGTGAGATTCCCAGAATCAAAATCTTCATAAACCATGTCACACCTGTGTCCAGAATGTAATATGCCAGGCTTCCAGGATTGTGGAAACACAAGGCTCAAAAGGTACAAAGTAGCTAAAAGTCACAACTAAACTTCCATTAGCTGATATTAAATTACTCAAAATGGCCAACAATAATCTCAATACAAAATACAGATACTTGTACATAACTCAAAATCTGCAACTTGCCACATGGCCTACAAATACAAAAATACAAATACATAAAACATAGTCTAATACGATAGTCGAGGAAGACCAGCACAACCAATAGGCCAAAAGAAATACTCCTACTAGCCCTCAAACCAAAAGGATTCTGCTCGAACTACCCAGACAGTCAACTCTGCATAACATTGTGGGAGTAGTGGTATAAGCATCAACTTGCATGGTATGCAGTTCGTGTATTCTTCACCAGCCTGAGTATGTTACTTAATACATATGCACTTTATAAACATTTAGCAAAAACATGAGGCATGAACAATATCAAATTATATCATTCCTCTTTTTTAACATATCAGCTGTGACTACCAAACGCAGATATAAATATAATTACAATTACAATTAGAAATTTCATCTTATCATGTACTTAAACAATTCGGTTCACTATTGACTACCTGAGGATCCAGACTCTCTTGTTAGGTAGGCCGGGGAAATTGACTAGCTATATGGCCTGCTAGTATGATGACTAGATATATAGCCAACTAGAAGGACAGAAAAAGAAGGAACTAGCTCATGTATGTAGCAAATCTTGGCATTTTGATCTTTTAAGTTCACAAAACAAAACATAAACATGTACGTGCTCATTCCGAATGTTTAAGCAAACTAAGTTATACGAGTCATTTTGAAGTTTATAAAGCATGAAAAATATGAGAACCACTTACCTCTTTGGATACCTACTTGCCTACACAATTAGGACTCACCCAATAACCATTAACAGAACTTACTAACCCTTAAAGTACTAGTCTATATGGATGAGACTCGAATCAATGCAGAATGATCAAATCAACTCCAGAACATACCAAAGAAACCCTTGCTAACACACTGAAACCTTACTTATAAAAGACCAGGAACATAAAACATGCAAAACAGTCTCGTCTTGGCTCAATGGCACATAAACAGTTGTACAATGGACTGCATGTAAATTGTCATACAAAAGACTTGTAGCATCTACCGAAGATGTTTAAGACCAAAATGAGGCATGTTAAACTGAAAGTCTACAAACGGACTCAATGAAGCCTAACCGGGTTTCGAAACTTACATGCAATGCTGCCAAAGGTAGCTAACAGAAAACAGTGAAAAACTCAATCTAATGGATACTTCAAGGACCATGCAAAAGATACAAGAAACTTCACTTGGGGTGCTAGATAACTAGCCAAGTCATGTCATGCAAAACAGTCCACATACAAATGAAACTAATTCATGAAACTTGAACAAAATGTAACCATGTAAAGATTATGCCAAAACTGCCCTGCTATTCACATGCATACCCAAATGATTGTGCAAATTAACTCAGATAAGCCCCCGAGAATTGTCCTAACCATGCCTAATCATGTCATGCAAAACAGTCCACAACTGCGAGCAAGGAAGCTTACCAACTAATGAAACTTTAACAAACTGAAGTCAAAGCATTAACCAAAGCAAATCAGCCTCAAATGCTTCCAAAACAACCCCTAAAGAACATGCATATGTACCTCAATGATGTCCTAAATTTAGCCCTAAACATGTACCAGCAATGAGGGAACAAATAACAAAGAAACAAGAAGCCAAATGCAAAGCGTAATGGAAACAGAATTTGGACAGATGAATGGCTAGTTCGTGCATCCGAACATTTCCAGAAGCTATTGGTCCTGGTCTGGAACGGTTTGGATAAACAAACTGCTAGTTTGGTCGGTGAACTTCAACAGCAACAGCAACAAACATTGCTCTCCAATCTGTCCGCGAGCATTCCATCACCGAACCAGCCACAACCACCTCCAAATGCAGTCTAAAATAAACATATTTTCCAGCAAAAATCAACCTAATGACCCCTCAACAACCATGGACACTGAGTACAAAGCAAAATTTAAACCAAAATCACCCTTAAACTCACACACACATCTGGCTGCACGCACACACAAAATGATACAAAATGAAGCTAAACAACTTCGTGCACATACTAGATGAACCCATATTTGCTAGATGTTGAACCCCTAGAGACCACATTGTGAGAGCCTTAGAATTTGAAATCTTACTTTGAACTTGCTAGGGTGACAAAAATGAACCAATGTAGCACCATGAGAGCAAGAATATAGATGGCAAGGTTGAAAGGCAAGAGTGCAAGAGTGTGAGGTTGTTGGGAGAAAGGGAAGCAATGAAAGTTATTGGGACGTTGGGGTATTTATAGGGATAAGTTTCACATATTTGCTCTATGACCCCAAAACTCTAGATTTAGTGAATTTAAACCCTGCAGTTTGTGTGTTTGTCTATAGGACTAGGTAGTTTTGGGTTAGTTGGCTAGAAGATCCAATTATTAGGATAGTAATTGACTATAGGATAGAAACAGTTTTAGGTTCAGAGTATTTCAAATCAAATTTAGAAGTGTAGTTTCCTTCAGAATTTTCATTGACTCTTGCAATAGATCAGACACTCCAAATATTATTTGTGGAATATTTTTAAAAATAGTGTAATTGTAAATGTTTTAGTGAGAAAATGATCTTCCTTAAGATCATAAATAATGAACATTTTCGAAAACAGATCCTCTTTTGGAAAACGAAACGAACAGAAGTATGTTATCCTTTGAAATTGTTGGCTAACAAAAGAGAGAGATTTCATACTGGTCTGGTAACAGATTCTTGATTTTTAACCAAAAGAAGCAATTAGATTATGAAGTGTGAGATAACTCATGGAGAATGGAAGCTATAGTATTTATTTAATGTTATTCATCGTAGTATAAAGAAGAACGTGCTTTTAGATTATCTCACAAGAAATCTTTCCAATATCAATGGGATTAAAAAAGTGACCATGGTTAGAATTTATTTTAAGAATGTCAGAATGTGAAATGGAAGTAGGATGTACTGACAGAGTGACTGTTGTGCACATAAAAAGTTTTTTGAAGATAACTGATCTTGGCAGACAGCACTTGTGTACCACATACAAAAACAAGGTATACACACACCATCCGGAGAAAAAAGGAAGGAGAGAGAGAGAGCAAAATGAAAATCAAATATCAGTTCACATTCGCTACGTTAGATTGAGTATCTCACACCTGATGATGGAGTCCAACCATGGGAAAGGGATGAAGCTAACAGATCCAATTAAACTGCTAATTGCCTATTATTTCAGCTTTTGGTGTTCTTGATATTGATTTGGAAAATGCTATCATGAATGAGCCCATAAAGAAATAAATTTATTTCTCTTAGGCGGTGACTATTTTTCAAGTCATTGATGAATTTATGTTGCCTTAGTTGTCCAGGAGAAGGTGCTCAGTTTGTTAAACACAGAGAATTTTGAGAAATGGAACTTGTATATCTCTCATTGTGAAATTAGGCCTATATTTATAGGCTTAGTACAAGACGAATCTAGACAACTATTACAATGAACCTAGACTAGTTTTACAATAAGAAAATCCCTAATTTATGCTAATTGACTAATTGATAGGCTACAGATATACATTAACATATTTAATTGGCTATCTAACTAGGAAAGTACATAAAATACATTAATAAGTTAACTAAATTAAGGGGATTGATTGACAGCTAGATTAGGGGGATTGATTGATAGCTAAATCAAGGGGATTGATTGATAGCTAGATTAGGGGGATTGATTGAGAATTGAATCTTCTGACATCCCCCCTCAAATTGATGCTGGTAAAAGTCTACAAGCATCAATTTGCCAACCAAAAAACTGTGACGCTGACGTGTCATGGATTTGGTGAAGATATCGGCAAGCTGTAGATTGGTACCAATGTGAGGCAAAGTAATAACCCGATGGTCATAGGCTGCTCGGATGAAATGACAGTCAACCTCTATATGTTTGGTACGTTCATGGTAGACGGGATTGGCAGCAATTTGAATAGCACTAGTGTTGTCAGCATGCAATGGAGTTGGTTGAAGTTGCGGAAAACCAAGTTCAGTGAGAAGACCACGTAACCAAATAATCTCAGAACAGGCAGTAGACATGGCACGATATTCTGCCTCAGTGGATGACTTGGATACATAGTTTTGTTTCTTGCATTTCCAAGAGATAAGAGCATTACCAAGAAACATACACCAACCAGTAGTAGATTTCCTTGTGTCCGGGCAACCAGCCCAGTCTGCATCACTGTAGGCTTGTAGTTGAGGCAAAGAACCAACAGGAAAAAATAGGCCACGATTAGGTGTGCCAAGAAGATATCGGATGATTCGTCGGACAGCAGAAAGGTGAAGATGTCGAGGAGATTGCATAAACTTACTAACAGTGTGTACAGCATAAGAGATGTCTGGTCGAGTAATGGTGAGATAGATAAGACTACCAACCAACTTACGATATAAAGTAGGATCCTTGAGGAGCTCCCCTTCATCTCGTCGATATTTCACATTAACTTCCATTGGAGTGTCAACAGAAGCACTGCCCGCAAGTCCGGCCAACTGAACTAGATCTTGAGTATACTTGTGTTGATTCAAGAAAATACCTTGGGGACGATGATGAACTTCCAAACCCAAGAAGTAGTTAAGTTGGCCAAGGTCTTTCATATGGAAAGTAGTGTGCAACATTTTTTGAAGATTTGAGATAGCCTCTGAATCAGAACCAGTGATGACAATGTCATCCACATACACAAGAAGAACAACTATACCTTTGGATGTTCGTTGGAGAAACATAGAAGAATCATATTGGCTCTGGGTAAAGGAAAAACCAAGAAGAGTGGATCTAAACTTTTCAAACCACACGCGCGGTGCCTGCTTCAAGCCATATAAGGAGCGTTTTAGTTTGCAAACATCATTAGGAGAAGAAGTAGGCATACCAAATGGAAGTTTGATGTAGACTTCTTCTTTGAGATCACCATGTAGAAACGCGTTTTTAACATCCATTTGAAGTAAGGACCATGATTGAGATGCTGCAAGTGCTAGGATAGTTCGCACTGTGGTCATTTTAGCAACCGGTGCAAATGTCTCTTCATAGTCAAGACCATACTCTTGTTTATTCCCAAGAACAACTAACCGAGCCTTGTAACGCTCTATGGAACCATCAGAATGAAGTTTGACAGAAAACACAAATTTGCTGCCAAGTGGCTTGATAGATGAAGGTTGTGGTACAACATCCCAAGTTTGGTTTTCTTCAAGAGCAAGAAGTTCTGTTTCAATAGCCTGACGCCAACACTCATGTTCCATTGCCTGTTTATAAGATGAAGGGATAGGAATAGAAGACAAAGTGGCTGTCAAAGAGACAGGATTAGAAAAGCCATACCTTTCTGGTGGTTTACTGACTCGAGTACTACGTCTGGGAATGTTAGATTCAGGTAGTGCGAGAGGATCCGCAGCAAGGGAAGGAGCCTGAGGGGGCGCAGAAGAAGTAGAAGGCTGATTGATCGTGGCTTTGGAACGTCTTTGATATACCAAAAATGGTTTAGAAGTTTCTTGATCTGTAATAGGATTAGGAAATAGAGGCAACATAGAAAATGAAGGAGAAAGAGATTCCTGATGATCAGAAAAAAAACACTGATTTTCAAAAAAGATTACATTTCTAGAAATGCGAACACGACGCAAATTAGGATCATAACAGCAAAACCCTTTGTGATGCACTGAATATCCTAGAAAAGCACATTTAACTGATTGGGCTGTGAATTTTGTGCGTTCTTGTGCAGAAAGATGAACATAACATACACAACCAAAGGTACGAAGATCAGAATAATTGGGGGGATGACCAAATAACTTATGGAAAGGAGAGACATGATTCAATGAAGGAGAAGGTAACCTATTAATGAGATGGACAGCAGTGGAGACAGCTTCACACCAAAATCGAGTAGGCACTGAGGATTCTAATAAAAGAGTTCGAGCAACATCAAGGAGGTGGCCATTTTTTCTTTCGGCTACTCCATTTTGTTGTGGGGTTTGAGGACATGATCTTTGAGAGATTATTCCATTAGCCTGCATGAAATCTTGAAGCAAATGAGACATATATTCTCCCCCATTGTCCGAACGTAAAACCTTAATTTTGGCTGAAAATTGTGTTTGGACATATGCATGAAAAAGTTTAAATGCAGAAAGCACTTCATCTTTAGAATGCAAGAAATAAATCCAAGTGAAACGACTATAGTCATCAATAAAAGTGACAAAGTACTTGTAATTAGCATGAGATATAATTGGTGCCATACCCCACAAATCACTATGTATCATTTCGAAAGGTTTAACAGGACTAGGCATGTGAGTAGGAAATGGCAAAGTTTTACTCTTACCCAGTTTACAAGAATCACAATCAAATTGGACATCATTAATAGAAACATGCTTTTTATTCCCGAGTAAGTCAGAATTTAGCAAATCATGGAGTACATTAGAGTTTGGATGTCCAAGACGTTTGTGCCATACTCGATAATCAACATGTGCGAGATTACAAGTGACAAAAGGAATTGAAAGACAGGGTGAGGAAGGAAATTGGAGAGGAAAAACACGTCCTACTTTAGGCCCCCTTGTGATCATCTTCCCTGACTGTTGATCCTGCACAACACAACCAGATTTAGAAAATTCTACTTTACAATTATTGTCAACCAACTGGCCAACTGAAACAAGGTTAGTGGCAAGGCTTGGAGAGACATAAACATTAGTCAAAGAAGGAGAAATATCACCAGTGGCTGTAATGGGTAACAAATTGCCATCAGCAGTATGAATTTCAAGGTTTCCAGAATATTTCTTGACATTGGTAAGGTTTTGAGCATTATTTGTCATGTGATTGGATGCTCCGGAATCACAAAACCAAGTGGGTGAAGTAGACAAGAGTTTACCTGAGAGTCCTAAGGTAGAAAATGCAGAGAGAATCATTTGTTGTACCATCTCAGGTGTTAAAGTTTGAGCAGGAGTAGGAACATTTTGTGTTGACGGTGCTATATTCGCGGAACCACCATTACTAGAAGAGCCAACCGAGGCAATAAATGCTGTTTCAGATTTCTTGGGAGGTCGGATCGGGCATTCCTTGATAATATGACCATCTCTTTTGCAATAGTTGCAGAATTTTTTGGGACAATTCGAAGCATAATGACCAAATCCTTTGCAACAAAAACATTGAACAGCCCTTGTGTCCTTACTTCTTGGCTTCCCTTGTGCTGCATAAGCCATTGGAACTGATGTGGATCTTCGTTGTTCAATGGCTGCTTGAGTGAAAATTCGTTGTTCTTCTCGTAGTAGATCATTGAGACATATATCCAAGGAGGGAACAGGATCTCGATTCATAAGATTGGATCTGGTACCCTCAAATTCAGATCTCAATTTCATAAGAAATTGATCCCTTTTTGCAATTTCATGAACAGATTGAACAGCATCAAGACCTTCTAATGGTAAGGTGGCATAGATTATATCAGTGTATTCGGCCCAAAGATTCATAAAGCTAGAGTAAAATTCAGAAATAGAGAGATTATCCTGATGAATCATGGATAATTCATGTTCAAGCTGGAATCTACGAGCTGCGTTTTGTTGGCTATAGATTCTCTTTAGGTAATTCCACATCTCGGCAGCCGTCTTGGAGGGTCGGAGATTCAAAACAATGTTAGGTTCTACAGATCCCAGAATCCATGCCATGATTTGTGCATCCGTGACCTCCCACTTGGCATATTCATCCGTACCTTGCTTAGGAACAGGTTTGCTACCATCAACATGACCCCATAAATTTCTTCCTTTGACATATATTCTGAAGTGAAATGCCCAAGCTGAGTAGTTTTTGCCATTAAAACGAATCAATGACTCCTTGTCTGAAGACATAAGGATACGAACGAACTAGGAGGAAAGAACTGGACTTTGACTATGTAAAGAGGTTGCTAGAGAACTAGGAACAGAAGGCTGGAAAAAATCTGAACTATGACTATGTAGAGATCAAGGGCTCTGATACCATGTTAAACACAGAGAATTTTGAGAAATGGAACTTGTATATCTCTCATTGTGAAATTAGGCCTATATTTATAGGCTTAGTACAAGACGAATCTAGACAACTATTACAATGAACCTAGACTAGTTTTACAATAAGAAAATCCCTAATTTATGCTAATTGACTAATTGATAGGCTACAGATATACATTAACATATTTAATTGGCTATCTAACTAGGAAAGTACATAAAATACATTAATAAGTTAACTAAATTAAGGGGATTGATTGACAGCTAGATTAGGGGGATTGATTGATAGCTAAATCAAGGGGATTGATTGATAGCTAGATTAGGGGGATTGATTGAGAATTGAATCTTCTGACACAGTTCTCAGCTCATCCACTTGTTGTCTTACCCTTGAAAAAACAGGATCCCAGAAGGTGCAATAGCATTAGGATTCCACTCAATAGAAGAGCCAAAACTCAAAGGCCACTCAAGTGCAGTCCAAACTCCAAGATTATTGAAATCGTCTGACACTCTTCCTTCATCATGACTTTAGTATTAATGTCAACAGAAATGCTTTACATTATTTAAATTCTCATAATTATTGGACCTAGTGCGAGAAACAAGAGTGTTTTTTTAATCCTATATAATTTATTTTTTGCAACTGGTTCCAACTGATTCCTCATAGTAAGTAAGTAGATTAATCTTTTCTTACCAATTTTTTTAAAGGAAAAAAAGAAGTAGATTAATATTTTACTTGTCACATGTGGTTACTTCTCTTTTTTTTATTTTTTTTAAATCTTTAAATCTAGAATGACAAAAGTATTGCGATTTTAACTCAAATATGGCACAAAATGAGTAATTGAAATTGTATTGATTGTTTTTGTTAATTCTTATCGTCATTGCACATGGTACTTGTTACTTTAGAAACTTAGTTGATTATAACTGGATTAATGCAATTATAATCAGGTTCATCACTAATTTATCCATGAGATTAGTATGCAAATTTTTTTTCCTTCAGAATGTATACATATTTGTTTGTTTTGATAAAAGATCAAGCAGTTGGATAGTGTCCATCGATGTGCATTTTGTTACAAATTGTTGCTTCTTTTATTTGTAACTGGTATCTTATACGGCTTTCAAGTGAGGTTCAAACCAAGTAAATATGTCAACACTCCGAGCCTTCGTTAATTGGGAGGCCGTGTTACTCTTAGCGTCTCTTGCCCTATAAAATATTTCTATCCATTACTTGTTTTTGTGTGTGATTCTGTTTAAAGAACTCGCAAAAGAACTGACGAGCATACAAGAATGATTATTCTTGTGGTTAAGGACAGGATGGGTATAAAGATCATTAGTTAGTTGGGAGGCGGTCAGCCCCTTGGGTACCTGGTGTCTAAGAGCCTCTCTCTAGACTCTAACAGAAAAATGGTCGAGGCTTTACCATTGCAGTTGGATTCTTATGGCATATGGTTGCTAAGAATATTATAACAAGAATATGGATGGGGCGCGAGATGTTTATGTTACACATGCTAGCTATCAGAAGTTCATTTTTGGGTTTCTCATCTACCCTATTGTTCTTCCACTTGTTTGTGACAATGTTTAAGATGGCTATGCATCTGATGCTTGGATGATCTTTGTGGCAATTTTTCTTTCTGCTTCTTTATCTGTGGCTTCATGATACCCCACACTTTTCCTTTTGCTCTTCGCCTGTTCCTTCTATGTTCTAGGACCTGCACCTATTTGAAGCCTAGCAGATGGATAATTGGACTAGTGTATGTATTTGACGAGTTATTGGAAAGAAGATAACAGTACTATGGAACTCAAGTTCTTTTCCGAAAAGGAGATTTCCAGATTGGAAAAGCTTGAACAATTAAAACTGCTAGAAAATTTTCTATTATGAAACCCCTAAATCTTACCTCTGAACTGAATGAATTGTATTTCACTCCTATTCTGTTCCTGAATGTGAACTAATCTGCGTATAGTAATTTATATGAACAGAATTCTGTTGGATATTAAAATTTATGGGTAGTTAATCCTAATCTAGTAAATTATATGATAACAATTCTATTCAATATTACAAAATTAGTTATTAATAAGCAAGTTGATCTTATAAATTGCTCGAGTTGAGTATTTATAGCTACTCAATATTTTTTTTGTTTGTTGTTCTTTTAACAGTGCAATCATCTGTCTTGCTGTTAGTACCTATCTCCTGTTCCTGGTGAGTATATAACGTCTTCTGATATTATGTTTGTATACTGGGAATTGTTAATGGTTCTCAACTCTTAAGTGAAAAGACAAAAGTACCCCTATTCTTTTTCATGCGATTACTAGCTTGCCATTTTCTCTGAAGTTGTAATTAGAATCAGAAGTAGGTGTATTTTGTCCATTCACATTAATTCAAAAGTTATTGACAAATATAAGAGTGCCGATATCAGTCCATTATAAATTTTGTTCCTAATTGTTTGATGAATATGAATGTTTTGGCAAAGATGCTGAATCGTATCTATTATACTGCAGATACAACTCTTTAATTCTTTATAGGGTAGGGTTGCCACTGCACAGGGCGCCAGTTGTTGGTTTTGGGGACCGTAATACAATTCTTTGTGACGGAGAGTTTAAGAAAATCTACAAGCACGTGGTGAAGTATCTTGATCTTTAAGCACATAGAAGTACATAACTTTCTAGCCTTAGTATGTAGAATGAATGTAACATATCGTATCTGAAACTTTAATTTTCTAAATAGAGTCTATTATTAAAAAAGGACTAGAAATTTTATGCACTTGTTCTTAGTTGTTTCTGTTGCTAAAGCTGATTATGATAAAGAGATTACTAAAGAAAATTTATAAAAATGAAACCCATTTTTTCTTTTACACATTTTGATGAAAAGCTAGAAGATGTTTCCAAAAGCACCTAAAGGGCTATTTTTGAGAATTAGCTTTTTAAACTTTAAAACAGAAGTTAAAAGCAAATGATAATACCTCAAAGCAGCTTTTAGCTTTGTGAAATAAAAAAAAGAAGAAGAAAAAGCTATGGGAGAGAGGCCTTAAATGTTATGTTTTGGTGTTGCAAAAATCAGATTTAAAGTCGTTCTTACTCACGGATAATACCTTTCCTTTTTATTGTGTGCATTTAGATTGTTGGAATTGCCAAATGAGTTATGTTTTAGAATACTTGGAATTATAATGATATTTACCACTACATGCGACTATGTGCATTATTCTTGGTATATTCTGCCTTCTAAGCCATAGATTCTGTGGAAAACCATGTATAATGGATAGATTTAGGCTAAGTTTCTGATTTTGTTAAGGATCCTCTAATTAAGGATATGATTGATATCTGATTAGGATTTGGGATTGATTGGATAGGATTTGGAATTGATTAAAATATTTGTCTTTGCTTTATTACTGTAGATAATATGCCTATATTCATTGTATCTTATGTCTAGGTTCATTTAGTCTAGATTCATTATGTCTAGGTTCAATGTATATGCTAGTCATATACAAGCCTATAAATAGGCTTCTTGTACGATTGTAAGCAAGCAACAATTTGATCAATATACACTATTTTTCTCCCAAACTCCTTTTATTATTCCAACAGATTCAAATATCATGTGACGCAATTCTGACTTTATCCAGGAAGAGATTTTCTTCTGTTTCATAATTGAGTTTGTTGGATTAGATTGTTGAAGAAAAATTATCATTTATTTGTAGGAAAAAGGAGCGTTTTGAAAGAATGCGGGAGCAGATACCCAAGTTCTGCCACTTATAGAGAGCTCTCCCTCCTCTCTGTTCAGTAGTCATTATCAGTTATCAATACCAGTAACGAATATAAATGCATTTCTGACTACCCTGGTGTATATAAACTGTGTTGATTGCTACCAAATTCAGGTAATGAAAGGAAAACTCCCGAGGTTTTTTCGTCCAAAGAATCAATCCTAGAGAAGTTTTATTGTTATACATTCTACAGGAGTGAATATGAGAAAAGGAAAGGACAGCTATTGATGACTTGTTAAGAGACCGGATTGCTGATTTTCTGGTGTTAAATGTCATATATTAGCAATGTTAATATAATATATCAGTGGGACAGAAAATTTATTCTTTTTCGATATCTTCTATTCATGATGGAAGTCTAAAATTCCTCTTTTAGATATAGTTAGAATTTGTGATTGAGGGGCTGTTAGCCAAGACAGCTTGTATGAGCCTCATTTTTTCTTTTGTTTCTTTTTTTGGGGTCCTTCATTTTTGTATGTAAAATTTGAATGGATGTATTGACTACGTGTAATTGAATGCTTGTATCTACTTTTATGACAATGCAACAGATAAGAGTCTGGACTGTATTAGTTACCGATTTAATTAAATATTAAAATTTTAGCATTTGCTTACTTTGTAGGACCAAAAGCCTGAGTGCAGGGAACATCATTTTTATCTTATTTTACTTTTCTGCAAAAGATTGAGATTAAGTTCTATAGTTCATTGGTTGTGCAAGCATGCATTAGGTGGCTTATGTAGCAAAAAAGTAAGAACGATCATGATGTCCATTAGAAATAAAGATAGATCCATTTGTTAATAAATTTCTCCAATATTATTATTCAATTAAGTTGCACTTTCTCCTCTTAAAAAAAAAAAATTAGGCCATTGATCATTTATTATGTTAAGCTATTATCCTGTTGTCTAGGAACCTCTTTGTCTTATGCAACTTGTTGCTTCAAGCTAAATCTCTCTAGCATAGTATATAAATGAAGTTCTAATTTTATCAATTTACCTAGTGGTAGCATTCGGCTTATTTGATGTTTGCAGTCACAGTCCCTGGTCCAACCAAAAGAAAGGAAGGAGGAACAAAATGATATTAGTAATTTGAATATTTTCAGAATCAAACAGCAAAAGGGTGGAAATTTACAGGAAAAATGGCATTATTTGGTGATGAAATTTGGGGAGTGTAATGTCCAATATAGGACGCTCAGATCCCACGCTGGATTGAAATAGCCCTTTGAAACAGCTCAGCCCAGCAGGTCAGGACTCCAGCTACAGACTTAATGTATCTAGGGATGAGAATCGGTGTAATTCGGTAATTTAAAATCGGTCAATTTGATTTTTTTTTTAATTTACCGACCGAATTTGACTTCAAATTTGCTTAATACCGAACCGAATTTGATTTCGAATTCAATTCGGTAAATTGGTATATTAATTTGGTAATTGAATTAAAAAAAATTAAAAATTAAAAAATTAAAAAATAAAATTTTAAGAATTAAAAAAAATTAAGAAATTCAAAACTAAAAATTAAAAAAATAATGGTGAGGAAATAATGGGCTTGAGGAAATAATGGCCCAACCCAATGCCAAGTAACCTATCCCATTACCAAATTACTAGCCCAATGAATGCTAAATTCGATAATTCAAATTCGATATATATATACCGAATTCAAATTACCGAATTGAATTTGTTATTACCGAATTAGAATTTTATTTTCGAATACCGACCGAATTCGATTTCATTTTTTTTTGGATTTTCCGAATTATCGAATTCGATTTACCGAATTCAATTCGAATTCGGTCGATAATTCGGTATTTACTAAATCTGCTCACCCCTAAATGTATCTCTCCTTGCTGCCAAGATTGAGGTTTGATCACCTGCTTCAATTGGGGAATTGCCAAAAGGCCAGCTCCTTGGCAATTTCACACCACAACCTTCATTTTGAAATTGTGGATTTTTCGATTCCCCTAATTTATTCTATCATGTTCTGATCCTTTGATGCTGACCAACCTTCCTTCTTAATTTTTGTTCCTTTTTCTTCCAATTCAATCTCAAATTCATCCCTTAATGATCATTTCCTCTTTTCATGGTATTGCATATTAATCTTATCTGAAGTGAGTTCCTTAGTGGGATTATACTACTTTCATGAATCCTCTTGAATCTATTAGGTTTCACCATCCTCTTTTCCCGGCACAGTTGTTCTTTGTTTTATTCTTAATGCCATAATCCTCAACATCCATATTAGCAAGGCCTTCATCACCAATTTGTTTCATATCCTCTATCCTGCTAGGTCCAGCTCCTTCTATCTCTTTTTTTTATGAATACTTTTCCCACCTGTTCAGGTTTTCTTTATTAAGGATTGTTTCTCAGTTAGGCCTTTCCCCCTTGTAGCAGGCTATATTCTTTTGGGATAATTTCACATACCTCCCCTAAGGTTTGTCAAAATTACACTCACTTCTTCTCAGGTTTTAAAAATTGCACTCATACCCCCTATGTTTATATTTTTCATAACAAAACAAGTCCATGTTGATAATGTAACCCAAAAACACTAACCAAACACCTTAAAATATGTTTAATTACTTTTAAATTGGTCATCTCTTTCTTATTAATATATTTGTTTGTAAAATTTGACAGATAAAGTAAATTCATTTAGATTAGTTAGATAATTGAGTTTTGAAAAAGAAATATTTGGTGGAGAATGAAAAATTGATGTAAGAATATAAGTACTTTTGACATTTTTATGACTGACTAATTAATTTTTTAAAATTTATTTATTTTTTAAAAGCAATTAAGCATATTTTAATGTGTTTGATTGGTGTTTTTGGGTTACATTATCAAAATGGACTTGTTTTGTTATGAAAAATATAAACACAAGGGGTGTAAGTGTAATTTTTAAAACTTGAAGGGAGGTGAGTGTAATTATGTCAAACCTCAGAGGAGGTATGTGAAATTATCCCTATTCTTTTCTTTCATCCACTAGTCTTGATGTTTCCTCCATACTAGTGCTCTTCACCACCATTCTTTAAATTTGAATTTTCCCTCCATTTTTCTGTTGCTTCTTTCTCTTGTGAAGTCCTATCAACAGTCTTATCTTTGTTACCTACCCCATCTATTACCTGTAATTTTTCTTATCTATCACCATTAGAGACCTCTTGAGACTTCAAAATTTTAAACAGCTTAAAGTACTCAGGGTAACTTGTGATTACTAGTAATCACAGGGATTCTTTGGTTTTAACCTTTAACCATTCCTCATATTGCTGGGCTTGATTCTTGCCTGTATTCTAGCTTCTGTTGAAGCATGATTTCTCGGTATGGCCTATTAATCCAAAATTGTAACAAAAATCTAGGCACTTTTCATATTTAAATTTGATCCACCTTGAGACTCCATTACATTTGGTAGTGGCTCCTCGCAAAATAGGCTGAGTGACATCCATCTCCACCAGCAACTTCATGTGTCTGCCTTCTCAATTGTTTGATTGGCGGATGATGACCTCTTTTACGTTGTGAAAGACTGATCCAATTTTCTTCCCAATCTCATTAGAAAAGAGTGGGAGATTCGAGGCTTGGACCCAAAGATCAGCTATTGAGAAAGTTTTGTTATCCTCTTCTATAACTTCCTTCCATTTCTTTAGGACCAGCAGTTGATGGTCAAAAAGCCAAGGGTTCCTATTGAGAATTTTATCCATTTCGACTTCCTTATCGAGGATAAACTGGTATAAATTTATCCCCATTTCAGCTACCTCCACAATTAACCTAGTGAATAAGGACCTAAATGCATTCTGTTAAAAATTCAGAAATATAACCTATTGCTATCAATAATTTTTTCTTTTAACATAGAGTTATTTTAAATTGATAGTAGTGGAGGCTAGTGCAATTAGGAAATGCTCAGGCAAATTATGTAATTGCAATAGGTCTCTAGAACAATCATTATAATCTTTTCTTATTTTATATAAAATAGCGCACCACTTGGTTTATGGTCTCTCCTCTTTTTAACTTTTTCTTTTAAATCTAATTTATCCCTTCAATTTCTAAACACATAGTATCAATATAAACCTGGTAATTAACAAAGCAACTACTTTTTTTGTATTAGAAATATATTGAATAATCATAATTTTGCTTTAACAATGTGAACCTAATTTTCATTAATTTAGTTCATATTTTTTTAAAAAATTCACACACATATCCTTAGCACTTGTTATTAATAAAGGAAAAGTACCATTTGGTTTGATAGTCTCGAATTCCCAATTTTTATATTTAATTTAAAATTTCTGTGATAACTTTTCAAAAGTAACTAGCTATAAAATATCATTGAAATGAGATTATTTAAAGTTTGGTAACTAACCTTTTAATTTCCCATTCAAAAGTATAATTTTTTATTTTAAGCATATAGCATTTAATTAAAAAATATGTTTAAGTAACTTAAGAAAAAAATTATCACGTTTGGTACGCGGGAATGGGATAGAATAGAAAGCCTTTTTCATCCTGAATGCCTTTCTACCCTGAATAGACTGGAAAATTTTTTTCAGTCCATTGTTTGGTAACCCAAGTCATAATGGAATGCCATTCCTTTTTCAATGTTTGGTATAATCATATTTAGGTATCAAAATGGAATAAAATATATATTAATTTGACCTAATTGCTCTTAATTCTTTGTACTAGAATATATCATATTTTTGTTTTGTTTGTTTGTGATTCTAACCCTACAAAAGGCTTTAATATTTTTTGTCACGTCCAAAAAATCAATAAGGTACTAGTGGAGTCGTTGACTGTCGTGCCCCGAAAAGGCTGTTCGATCCGGTGACCCATTTTGAAAAGATAAAGTTTTGGAAAAACCGTGTGTGTGTAATTGAAATTGAGTTTTTAGTGAAAAAATGTATTTTTTAGGAAAAATGACATTTTAAAAGAAAATAAGGCCGGGACTAAAAGTGTGACAATTTTGGCCAACTAATTTTGAAAAAGGATTTTATTTTTGAAATGGAGTTACCACTTGGTATTGAGTTAGGGTGTACCAAGTCACCTGAAAAATTCTTAATCAAATAAAAACAAAAAGGTTTAGAAAAAATATTGAAAACCCTTTTCCGACTCCGGTCTATGAAAAAACGAGAGAAGAAGGTTCGGGAGTCACATTTGAAGAAAGGGAAGGCAAAGGCTCGTGCCTAAGGCACCCTTTCTACCTAGCCGAGGCTAGTTGCGAGGTTTAATCAAATTTTCCTAAGTTAATCATAAATTCTAACGTGTTTGGATGTTTCTATATGAATGAAAATCCTAAATCTAAATGTAAGTATCGAGATGATCAAAATGTGTCGGGTTTAATCGAGATTATCGCATTGATTGCGAAACCCGAAATGAGGCCTCGAGGGAGTCACGAGTGTCTATGCAAAATGAAATGCAAAAAGAAAAGAAAAATAGTAATATAGATAATAAGTGGTCAAAGAAAATAGGGTATGCAATATAACGGGTACAGGGGACTAATAACTCGTGACTGATATCTTTCTACTCACAGAGGGGGGAACGGCTTATCAATCCACCCTTCACATGTAAGTCGACGAATATTTTTAGTCAGAGCACACAAAATGACCTAATTTCTAAGTGAAATACAACCTAAATGTCATTCATTGTTGAATGTTAATAATAATAATAATAATAATAATAATATACAAAAAAAATCATGCAAATATGGAAAACTCTAAAAAGGAGAATGTGTGGTGAAATGCAATGAAATGTACACAAATGAAACTATCACTAAAATGACCTAAGGATTTAGCGTTGGACTAACCTTTCTAGGAATCCTCCACTAGCATTGGACTAGCAGGGAAACAAGAAACATAACTAGCATTGGATTAGTGTAGTGACGGAATAATAAAACTGAAAAAACATGAATTAAAATAATAAAACATGAATTAAAAGCAAGTAAACATATAAGACATATAAGAGCATATAGGAACACATAGCATATAAATGTGATATCTAAATGCAAGATCTTAAGGAAAGCGATAAAACACATAAGCACATAAGCAAACAAAATCACATAAGTCCTAACTACTACACTGGGGGATTAGCTACAATTGCATAAATTAAAACATGCTCCGTGATATACTAAATAAAACCAAAACTAAGAGCTAAGCACAAAGAAACATCTACTTACAATAAAATAAACCATAAAAAAGCAATGTCAAGCCAAATTAAAACTAATCAATTAATTAATTTAGTGAATTAAAAAAAATTAAATTAAGACAAATCAGATTCCAATCACAAAATTAACTAAAGTAAAGAAAATATTAGAACAAAAATGCTAATAGCCTTAATCAACCCATTGACCGATTGGGTCTTCTTCCTCTTTTTCCCCCATTTCTCTCTCTTCTTTCTGTCTCTCTTGTCTGCCTAAACTCTCGCTCTCTGCTTTCTGCTCTCTTTGTTTCTTCTATCTACTTCTCTCTCTTTTTCCTTTCCATTTCTTCGGCCCTCTTTTTCTGTCTCTCTTCTTCATTCTTTCTTTTCTCTTTTTTGTATTTTCTTCCTCCAATTTTGTTCCTCAAGTCCTCTGCCCTTGCAAACATCCACCAAAACCATCAACTTCCCCCAAAATCTCTTTTTCTCCCCAAAATTCCTCAAACTTAGAAGTAATTCATTCAATTAAACTTACTGAAATGAAATTGAACGAGGGACCGAAAACTCACGTGAATTAAGAGGAGGCGGAGGTTATTGTTGCGAAGCTGTTGGAGAGTGAAAATGGTAGTTGGGGCGGCGCTGGTTTGCTATTGCTAGTGAGGTAGCCGGCGGTGCTCAAGTGTGGACTGATGGCGCTTGGAGAAGAAGCTATTCTAGTGACGGTGGTTGGTCGATGGTGGTGGTGGCGGTTCTAGGTAACTGGGGACAGTTGAGTAAGTATGGTGGTGTGATGGTGGAGGTTGACGGTGGAGTGGATTCTGAATTGTTGGAATGGGATGGTGGGAATTGATAGCGGTTGGACAAACAGTCAATGGTGTTCCCAGGTGGTCTGGGGTTGGGTAGGGGATGGAGTATCTACTGGTGGTGAGAATTGAATGCTACTTGGATACTGATGGTGGTTTGGTCACTGGCGGTAGTGGTCTGATGGTTGTGGGGCTGTTGAAATGGTGCTGTGAAGGGATGAAATAGGGGCTGTTGGTGATTTTTGGTTGTTGTTTTTGCAGGTGGAGGAGGTAATTTTGGGTATTAACGATTTGCAAAGCTATGGTGTGGTAGTGATGCTAATTGAAGCTGGTTTGGTGAGGTGGTGGAAGCTGATGACTGAGATGGTAGTGGACTCGGTTGGGTCTGGTGGTTTGCTTCTGGGCTTATTGGTGGTGGGTGGAGAAAATGGTTAAGGGCGGTTTGGTTGACTAAGTTTGGGGTTGAAATAGGTAATTCTTTGGGGTGGATTGGATTGGAGGCCATGACTGTCTATGAGTTTGGTGAGGCTATTAATAGTGGTCCTAATGATGGTTGATTAGGTAGAGATTTTGGCATTGTGCTTGCAGGGGGCTGTAATGTAATTGGCATTGGTTATGGATATGGGCTCTGTAGACAAGGGTGGCCATTGGTTTGGGAATTGGTGTCTGTCGAAAGGGATTGGGCCTGTGGTGGGTTGATTGTAGTAGTTTTCTGGGCATTGTTGGTGGAATTTGGTTGGCTACTTTGCTGAGATTGGGATGATGGTAGAAATGATTGATGTTGTGTGCGAGTTTACTCTGTGTGTATGCGTGAATGGCGTGTGTAAGTGCGCGAAACTGCTGTGTGTTGTGTGAGAGTGTAGTGTGTGTATCTGTCTGTGTATGTGCTGTGTGTGTGATTGTGAACGACTGTGTGTGTGACTGGTTATGCGTTTATGATTGTGTGTATGAGTGTGTAAAGTGTGTAAGATAGTGTGAAGAACTATGTGAGTGCTAGCGTGTGTTTTGTGTGTGAATATGGGTGTGTGTGTTTGTGACTATGTGTATGAGAGTGTGTGTGTGTTTATGATTGTGAATAACACTGTGAGTGCTAATGTGTTTTTTGTGTGTGAATTTGTGCGTTTGATTGTGTGTCTATGTGCGCATTGTGTGTGTATTGAGTTGTGTGAGTGTTGTGTGTGCGAATGTGTGTGTAAATGTGTGCATAGTGTGTTGTTTGCATTAGTGAATCTGACCGTGTGAGTGTGTGGTATGTGTATTGCTTGAGTGTTGTGTACTAGTGTGAGTGATGATGAAATTGAATTTGTGTAAGAGCAGAGTAGTGTGTGGTGTGTAAGAGAGAGAAATTGAATTTATGTGAAAAAATGTATAGAATGTGTGAGAGAGGACTTAAATCTATGTGTGAAGCGTGTAGTGTGTGTGGTATGTGAGAGAGAGTGTGAGTGTGTGTAAAGTGTGAAAAAGGGGATAGTGGGTGTAGTGAATCTGATATGTGCTTGTGTGTGTGAGAGAAAGTGTGAATGTGTGTAGTGTGTGAGAGAGAGTGTGAATGTGTCTAGTATGTGTGATTTGGGGAAGTGTGTGTTCTTGGTGTTCTAGGTGTAGGCTTAAAGATGTACTAGTGTGTGTTCTAGGTGTAAGCTTGAAGATACACTAAGACCTAGTAGGTGTTTTTGGTGAAGGCTTGAAGATGAATGCAGGAAAAAATGTGTGTTTTTGGTGTTCTTGGTGTAACTAAAAAACTAAAAACTAAAAACTAAAAACTCTCTAAGCCCTTTTTTTTTTCTCCCATTTTTTTTTCTGATTTTAATGGGGGTATTTATAGAGCCAGCAGTTTTGGCCTCCAAGAATACTACAACATAACAAAAATGCCACCGGTAATAAAAATTTTAATTTTATTTTAAAAAAATTATTTTTGACCCAAAAAATCAGAAATTAATACAAAGAAATGACAATAAACTCCAAAATTTGTCAAAAAATTTAAATTAGATTTCACGATTTAAAAAATAAAGATTAGAGCTTAAAACTGACCAAAAATGCGTTCAAGGTGTGAAAAGACGATTTTGCCCCTATAATGACAAAATGCACAGAAAGATGGCTATTGGCCACGAAAAATTATCAAAAATTAAAAATAAGCTTACAACAGTAAGAAATGCATTTATGACTCAAAAATTGGTGAAAAATGTGTTTAAAATGTGAAATAACAATTTTGCCCCTGAACGCGGTATTTTCAGAAAAAAATAGCAATCGTCTCCGAAAAAATAAAAAAAGTTTAGAAACATGCTTAAAGAGTCAGAAAAATACATTTGAAACTGGAAATGAGCAAAAAGGGTGTTCGCGAAGCGAAATACCATTTTGTCCTTGTGCTGGTAGATATTAAAAAATACCAATTAAATCCGAAAAAAACACAAAAATTAAAAAAAATACTTATAAAAGTACAAAATATGAATTGAAAACCTCAAAACTAATGAAAAAAATATTTATAGCTAAAAATTATTGTTTTGCCTCCCGAGATTACTGATTTTGTTCCCCCTTTTAATGAAAAATTAGAATTTGACCCAAAAAATATAAACATGCCTCCAATGTTTAAAAAATAAATGGTATGTCAAAATTGGTGTCTACATTTTTAATTTCAAAATTCTTAATATTGTTTTTAATATTAAATTAATTATATTTTTAATTAATTTAAAATTTTAATAGCTATTAACATTATAATTAAGAATGTGAAAAAATTAATAATGAAAATAAGAAGTTTAGTTTATAATGAAAATAAGAAGCTTAGTTTTTACACATTTGCATAAAAGTT
Source organism: Mitragyna speciosa (assembly GCA_024721245.1). NCBI lineage: Eukaryota > Viridiplantae > Streptophyta > Magnoliopsida > Gentianales > Rubiaceae > Mitragyna > Mitragyna speciosa. Next base: position 9,363,302 of record CM045571.1, read on the forward strand.
AAAAATAATATTTTAAACATTTTTATAGCAAAAAGAAAACAATATTCTACGCACATATTAGACTAATTGCGATTTAAAAACTGTAAAAAATTATTAATTAAAATTATAAAAAGCCTAATATTTTTTAAATTTTCAAATAAAAAATTAGCGAATGTATTTTGGGTTAAAAGAATTAGCAAAATAAACATGTGTGGGGATAAAATTGACTCCTATATTTTAGGTTTTTCCAAGATGAAGTTGGAATGACCTTTCCTTAGATTTTGTTGAGGTATGAGATTCTAGGAAAAAGCTAGAATGGGCATTCTAGTGGAAAAGGCCTTCCAAACTTAAAATGTTCATATCAAACTTGAGAATGAAATGGACAAGTTGGAAAAACCTTTCCATTCCACCCCATTCTAGCATACCAAACATGAGGTAAGGGTTAATTATCTCCATGGTCTTCAATCTTATTCCTGAGTGTCATTTTAATCTCAAATTTCTAATTGTGCCTATTGAATTCCTCAACTTTTATGTTAGCATTTCATTGGTTATCAAATATAAATTCATGCCAAAATTACCTGCTTATTTATGATATTTTATGTTTTTCTTTTTTTTTCTCTCTCTCTCTCTCTCCTTTTCTTTTTATACTTTCACATTTATATTTTCTCTTGTTTTTTGTTCCTCCCCATTTCTATCTCCAACCCCTATCCATCCTATCTATATTGGCCTAATAAAAAAAACAAACAAAGGAAATCGTAAAGATAATTAAGTTCTTAAAAACAAACTATTTATCATATTAGAAACAACCAAAAATTAATTCCTTTGCCCAAATCAGCATTGGTTGATTGCTTGAGAAAACTCAAATGCTTTCTTTTCGTTTTATATTTTTTAGCATGATTGGCAGTTTATTTGTTACGAGTATATATTTGCATGACTTCCTTTGTTTTCTTTGATGGGTCAGTTGAGAGTGGAGATAAGGGTTTGAGGTCCTCAATGTTAGGGATAGGGATGGATTTAGTCTATAGGAATTAAGGGGGAAAAACATAAGAGAGATAATGTAAAGTTAAGGAGATAAAAAAATAAAAATAAAAAAGTTTCATATTAGACAATTTCGTCATGAATTTATATTAGAAGCACAAAAAACATTGGGAGTTACTAAACTATTCCTATTGTAATATTTTTTTTTCACTTATCTAATTTTTGTTTTAAAGCACACACCCAAGTTTAAAAAATGTAACATTTTAACTATTCTCCTTAACGTAACATCTTGGCCATTCTCCTCACTTTCTCGTTAAGGTAGACGAAAAAAACATGTGCCATTTATTTAAGTGTATCCGAGGGTTTTATTATCCTTTGATATTGTCTTATATGTTAATTGGATACCACTAAACTATTCTTATTGTAATATTTTTGTCACTCACCTAATATTTCTATCACCTTAACAGGAAAAATAAACAGAATGGTTAGAATGTTATGTTTTTAAAAGTTAAGTATATTATTTGAAATAAAAATTAAATGAGTGATGAAACTGTTATAATAAGAATAGATTAATGACCCTAGTGAACTTTGCCCTATTGGAAGCTAATTAAACCTAAAAAAGTATTCAAATAGGATAATTTTTTTTTGGCACAAGCGGGTTTGCATAAATAACACATTATTACTAGCGATATTTCAACTTATTGTATTGCACTCATGGTATGTGTTTAAACCGGCTTATATATAAAAAAATTCTATATTGTGACTAGATAGAAATCCATATAAAATTATGTAAAACAAATCTTTACACGATCAATGCTTATAAAATTTTAGTCCATATAAAATTAAGAAAATATAATTAAATATTTGGGGACTAAACTTACGCCAAAAAAAAAAAAAAACTTACGCCTATATATAAAAAAGTTGGTTGGGACTAAAGTCACGTTTTAACTCAAGAATAAGAGGGAGAAAAAAAAAAGAATTAAAAAAAAAAAACTAAAATCAAATCCTGAAGGAACTAACTAGGGTTCTTCTTGTCCTCCCACCACCTGCAGCAGCATTGCAGAGCAATCCTCTTACCCAACTTATTCTCTCTAGATCAAGCCATGGCTAACTGTCTGTAGACTTTCCGTTTCTCTCTCTATCTCTGTATATATGTATATTTACAGCTTTTAGTATTTCTTTTTTTTTTTTTAATTTTGGGTTGTAATTTGATTTTTGTTTTTGGGTTTTTGATGAATGTAGCCGGAGCACGGTCGTTTCTGCAGGTAGCGGCGACAGAGGAGGTGGCGACGCCATTGAGAATCGTTCAAATTGAGGGATTGGTAATGAGATTCTTAAGTTTACCCGTTACTCGAACTTTTTTTTTTTTTTAGGGTGGGGTGGGTGGGGGGATATATCTTCTTGTACCATAATTGTTTAGCTTCGAATTGAAGGATGCTATAACAATCTTAAGGCAAAATTGGATAGGGTCGGAATTTTGAGAAATTTAGCTGTAGATTAATTTTATTTGGTAAATTTGTACGCTTTTCTAGTTCTGGATCTTTTGTCATCTGTTTGGTTTTGGAAACATTGACAAGTTTCAATGGAGCTTTCAGGTTATATGATACCTAATTTTTCCTGCTTTGAAGTATTATTGGAAAACATTGGCATTTAATTTATTTTATTGTCCAAATTCTATATCTGTAATGTTAATTCAAGCGTAAATAAATAACTCAGTTAAGCCCTTAATTTTATTAGAATAATATTGTGATTTTTGTTATTATTTGGTTGTTTTGGGCTTCCGGTGGGACAACATATTATTAATATAATGTTGAAGGTTGATAATGACTTGTGAAGTGTTGATTGTTCATCTGTTATGACTTTTTGGGCACAGGTTGTTTTGAAAATAATAAAGCATTGTAAGGAGTTTTCACCAGCTTTGGTCACTGGCCAGCTACTTGGGTTGGATGTTGGCAGTGTCCTTGAAGTCACCAATTGTTTCCCCTTCCCAGTATGTGAGGCAGAAGTGTTCCCTAGTTTCATGTGATGAAGGCTTCTCATTTTTTACTTTGCCTTTTGTGCTTTGTTCTGATAATCCATTGCATGTTAATGATCTGAAATTGATAGATAAGGGAGGAAGATGAAGAGATTGAAGCAGAAGGAGCTAATTATCAGCTTGAAATGATGAGATGCTTGAGAGAGGTTAATGTAGATAACAACACTGTTGGATGGTGAGTATGACCTTCTATTTCAGTTCTTTTATCACATCAAGTTGGTGCAAGAAAGAATATTGGAAAGAATATTGTAAAGGATGGCTTCTCACTGGAAGTTTGAGATATATATATGCTTTATTATGTGTTTCCAAATCCATTTCTGTGTTAAAAATAGGTGTTATTTTTGTGAAATTGGAAATTGTGCATTTGTTGCTGTTGACTTCATTTGGAGTAGGATATAAAAGAAAAAGAAAGAACAGGACGATGAAAAAGTAAAAGGAAACTGTAACATATTTTGGTTAGCCTATGATTGTCATTTAGTGTTATATTTCATTCCACCAGTATGACTAGATTTCATGTTAAATTCTCTGGTTCAAGTGCTTGAAAATTTCTTGGCAATATGTGAACATTCTATCCCACATGATTTTTGCATGTATTTAACTTTCTAATTTGCTTGTATACCTTTTTGAAAAATAGGCAAATGACCATGTGCTCCCTTTTTAACATTAGATCAACATGATAAGTCTAAATTTAGCATACGTGATTGATCATTACAGTGAATGAGCTTGCAACAGTCAAATCTATTTATTACTTTTTCCATATGTTAATACTGTGTATCTATGCATTTAATTTCTATGTAATAGACTTAGGAATGAGCACTCGAAATGGTCTTATTTACTATTGGTTTGATATCAATGAAGGTCATGTTGGTCTTTTATATCAATGGTAGTACACATGATGAAATTTTTGAACATGTCTCCAGGTACCAATCAACTTTATTTGGTTCCTTCCAGACGGTGGAATTGATTGAGACTTTTATGAATTATCAGGTAACTCCTTTCCTTCCTATTTTCTTGTTATTGGTTGAAGAAATTGATAGATGATAGCTGTCTACTACCTGGTATTTTCACTTGAATCATGTTTAGAGGTAATTGTGATAGCTTATTGTTTGGCTACAAATAAAAAAAAAAATTATTGTTTTCAACAAGTATTGACATTGTTCTGTTTTGAGGTTATGTATCGTTTTGTTGAGTACCAAGAGCGTTAATTGTCCTGTCTGAGATTTGTCCTTGACTCAAAAGCTTCTGGGAATTCTGACTTTTGAACCAGCAATACTTGGAAATCATTATTGAATTTCAGATTGTTGGGGTTGCAAAATCAACTGTGTCCAATTTCTTTTTTTTTTTTTTAACATTTTTGTATACTCTCCACCATGCAGAAAATGGTCACACTGGACTTTAACTTGTATAGTTTTCAGAACATGACTTTTAACATATTCATTTGGTTTTCTGAAAAATTATAGGCTGTGTATTAAATTTTGCTTGAGTATTTTATCCCAAAATGAAGTTCAAGTAAATTACTGATTACAAAGCAGTTGTTATGGGCTAAAACAATCCTGCGGTTAACTAGGTGAATGGGATAGGAGGAAAAACAAAATCTCGAGGCTACTGCTGAGTTTGATTAGCATACAAGGCTGTGGTTTCCATATTCTATTCATGTATACTTTTCTTAAAATAAATAGAAATCCGTGTTGAAAGTAGAGCTAATGATGGAAATCATCAAATCAAGATACGGCTCTAGAATTGGATTTCGATTTTTCTTAATTTTTCTGAAGGGATCTATATTGGAAGAAACTTAAGTATGCATATTTTTGCTTGCTTTTAGTTTCTTGTCTCTCGCTACCAAACTTTACTGTTTTACTCGAGTCTTGTGCCTCTTCCTTCTGTTAGTAGTCTTGTATATGCACAGGATGAGTTCATGAATGTGGATTTCACGATCATGATGAATAAATGGTTGCAAATTTTGTAGCGTTTTCCGTTACAAATGGATTTTCAAGTCTCTTCATTTGCTTATTCGGTGCTCTATGTACATGAAAATGCTGAAATTGTGTTTTGCATATGGTTGACTTGAACAAATGTGTGGTTACAGGAAAATATAAGACGGTGTGTCTGCATAATTTATGATCCTTCTAGGTCAAACCAAGGTGTTTTGGCGCTGAAGGCCTTAAAGCTTTCTGATTCTTTCATGGAGCTCTACCGCAGTAACAACTTTACTGGAGAAAAGTATGATTTATTTGAGTACACTTTTTTCTCTTAAATGTTTAGAGGAAAATGGTAGAACAAGTTTCCTAACTTTTGCTATTTCACTTTTCTGCATAGGTTGAGGGAAAAGAATCTTTCATGGGTTGATATCTTTGAAGAGATTCCTGTACGCCTTTTAGTATAATGATCTCTCTTTTACACACATGATTATTATTACAAATTTGATATATGATCTGTCTCATGTTCAAGCTAAATTTCTTTGGGTTTGGACTTAATGTTGTTGCTTAGTTTTCTTTTTAATTCATTGGATTTATGATTCTATTTTCCAAGTTTTAGCACTCTGATTTTGATGACTGAATGTAGTATTGGATTCTCAAGTTTCTGGATCTATGACCTGAAGGCAGTTGTGTTATGTATTTTGATCTATTCGTGAATTTGACATTCTTTATTTTCATTAATTTCTTTGGAATTGTTTATAATTATTTATAGCATATGTATATCTTTCCTTCTTATTTTCCTCCTGCTGTATTCTGTTGTCTGTTTAATTCTTTTTCTTACCTTTCTGAGTGGTGGGGTGGGATGAGGATACATTCTGTTAATTGATGTGATATATTGCGCAACTTCCTAAACTGAACTAGTGAGTTAATCTGTGTGTTTTCTATAGTGGTTGAGATTCTTTTGAATCTTGCTTTTGACAGATAAAAGTTTCAAATTCTGCTCTCATCAGTGCCTTCATGACTGAACTTGAACCTGACACTCCTGTTAATCAGGTAATCGCTCCCTCGCTCCCCCCCCCCCCCCCCCCCGGGGGGCTCCCCCCATCTCTCTCTCGTATATAGAAAATTGCTGTGATTTTTTCAGTGATCTCTAATTTGAATTTATCTTGTCTGGTAGTGTGACTATGAAAGGCTACAATTGTCAACCCATCCATACTTGGAGAGGAATATGGAATTTTTGATTGAGTGCATGGATGATTTGTCAATGGAACAGCAAAAGGTTCAGTTTTTTCTCCTCCTTCGGTGGTCTGTCTCTGTAATTCGTTGTTAAAATGACCAGAGTGCTATTTGGCTTGCAGTTCCAATTCTATTACCGAAATCTGTCTCGTCAACAAGCTCAACAACAAGCGTGGCTTCAGAAGAGAAGGTAAATTTTAGTGTAATTTCCTAAAAATGTTAGAGCAGTCAGTTTGTAAATATTGTTTGTTGTTTTGCTTCTTAAGCTTCAGCTTTTTCTGTTTATACATGACTGAAGAATGATTTGTCACCAAGTTTGGTCTTAGGCCTGTCAAAGGGACCTTTCTTGATGAAATTAGAATGCATTAAGAGTTTAGGATCACGAGAGTAAACTTTTTTATCAAAAAGTGCTGAAATTGGTTTTAAACTTTTGGGGTCAGTTTGCAGTGCTAAAGTAATTCTGTAAGGTGGCTGAGAAACATCTTCTCTGGAAGTGAAGGGAGAGAGGCTAACAAGGCATGTTATATGAGACCAAATGAAATTCTAGCTAATAAGATTAGTGTGGTGGAAGAATTGGCGGCAAAGAAAAAATTGGTTAGCTGAATATCTTTCTAATCGGCACCCATCCATCAAGAAGAAAAAGTGAAGAAAAGAGAAAGCTGCTTTTTGAGAATATGTCAATTTACCATGATTTCAAGAGGGATGGCTTGTAAAAAATATGTTTAGTAGTAAATTTGTAGCACTAGGCAATTCTATTGCATTCCAGTATGTGACAATGAATGAATTATTTGCTTTGGCACATCATTGATTATTATGTATTCAATCTTTTGTTTTCACACAATTTTTATTTTGTAGGGCTGAGAATGTAGCACGCAAAGCTGCAGGGGAAGAGCCATTGCCTGAAGAAGATCCTTCAAACCCCATTTTTAAACCAATTCCAGAACCATCACGGTTGGACAGCTTTCTAATAACTAATCAAATTGCCAACTACTGCAACCAAATTAACGGGTATGTGACTTCCAAACCATTTAATAAACAGTATTATGTTTATCTTGGATTACTGCTGACTATATTTTGGGACAATTAGCTTCGCCTGAAAATTTGGCAGGTTTGAATAACATGATATGTTGCTTGTGACTAGAAAATTCTAGATAATTCTTGTGGCATTTCTTTTATGGAGGGCACGCAATGTTTAGAATATTTGGCAGGCTTCTTGCATGTTGATGAATAAAAGAGCCTCATTTGGCCTCGTATACATTATAGCTAAATGTGCATCTGATCCATTAATGTCCTTCTGGGGAATTAAAAATTTAATGGGTTTGTTGAATGGCTTTGCTGCCTGACTATATACATGTGGAGTTTGGCTTTTGGGTGTATTGTCTGGAGGAGAACGATCTGGTATATATCTGCATTTTTGACTAATAAGATGATAAGTGTATTTTTTCTGGTCTAATTATTTTTCGGTGTTAATTTTTTTGCATGGCTGGTTTCTTCGTCCTTTTTAGTTTATTTTTGGTTCACTGTGTGTTTTAGAGGCAAATATTCCTCTTTATTTTCTTCTTCTGACCAACAATGTGAAATGAAATTTAATATATCTGTACTATGGCTCGCAGAGTTGCCGGACAAAGCTTCAGCAGGCTATATTTGATGAAGGCTCTTCATGAGAACTAAATGTACGTGCCCGCTGGAAAGGTGAAAAGGAAGGAACTAGGGAAGGAAGGGAATTATAAGGCTCGTTGTTGCATGTGCAATTTATTTTCATGTTTAGATTCTGACCGCAGTACGAGTCTTGATTTTTTGGGTTAGGGCGTTTTGCTCTAATTTGTATTTGTAGTTTCTTCTAGTTTCTGCTTTTATTTCCCTTGATGTACTAGTTCCGTTACAGTGTGTGTCAGTCTGTTAGGCATCCGTTGACTTTTACTGCTTATTTAGCCAAAAAAAATTTTGTATGTGTAATCTAATAGTAGTTGATTCACTATTTTCAGTTGTTGCGAGATCCGACTAGGCTATCTGCATAATCTTATATTGTATTTGGTTTCCTCTTTATCTTCGTTCTCATTAACCCCTGCTGTTTGTGACGCTCTGCACGCGAGTCTCCTTGCACTTTATCAAGGTGTGATTGTGCATACTGCTCATAAGATGCTGTATGTTTTGAACCTCATTGTGCGGGCATCAAATTATATTCTTTCCTGTACGGTGCCTCGATGTTGCTTTCTTGGGATTAGTCCGATGTTTTATGAGGTTGAAATACTTGAATAGGATAACTGTTATGAACTTGAAGAAGTTGACTGGGGCTCAAGTTCTTCGGCCTGAGCGGTGCCGGCATATCTAGTTTCCAGTATGGACCTAGCCTAATAAATTTGATCCCGTGATCATCAGGCTCTCTAATAGCCTTTTGTTACTCTCTATGCTAATGATTTCACCGCTGGTTTGATGCTTTTAATTGAATGACAATCTAGATGTGGTGGATCTCCTGTTGTATTTGAAACTTTGATATTTTAAGTCAACAACTTTGCCAACTCGATCAGGAGGGTTAGAAAAATGTGCGTCCTTCTATGAAAATTGGAAACACAAATTAAGAAACACAAGCAAACATGTCTAAAGTTTGGGAAAGGAAAAAGAACTATGAGTGTGGAGCATCAATGTTTTTTATGAGAGGAAAGATACGATGCATTCTATCTTGCATACAAATTTGTTGTGAGCTTTAATTTGTAACCATGCAAATTTATTGTGAATTTAAATCTCTTTTACAAGGACGAAATATCCATGAAAATAGTAAAGGGTGAACTTAGTTGACGTGTAGTCAATTTTCAAAACCCACATAAGCTGAATATTTGGATATCTGAAAAATGGCGAGGACAATATGGGCAGAAAGTACTGGACTTGTGTAGAACCTGATTAGGATGCCATTAATCCTTAAACTCACATAAGCTCAGTGCAAAGGCCTATATAGTATGTACTTGTAAAAAACAAACGGTAGATGTACCCTAACTCCAGCTACTGTCAGGTAAAGGGGGGAAAAAGAAAAGGAGTATAGTTAATAAGAGGAAAAGACTGAAGATCTCCTTGGATGTATCCAAGTACTTAAATAATGGTGACAACCTTTTAGGTACTACCCTTTGAATATGTCCTAAATAAAGTCCTCTGCTACATGTAATTGCTTAGATCACACTGACCGAGGATGAGGAAGCATATGCAATGACATTGAAAATAATTATTAAAAAAAATACAGATGTTTTGGCTTCCTGTTCTAAAAACTTCTACAGTTACCTCTCTATCCTCCATTTACGTACTTTAAGATCCTTTATGAATACAGGAAGATAATTTGTACTGTCTTTCAAAACATAAAATGGTGAATTTACTCAGTTTATTTCCATATAAAGGTGTAAGCAACTAAGCATCACAATTCAACATTTTCCAATGCGTAATTTGGATTTACAACTTACTCTTATGATTTTAATCCATCCAAAGGGTAGACCAAGAAATCATAATAGGAGAGGGAAAAGGTTTTGAAAATTAATTGGATTGCTATTTCTAGCTTTAGAACAAAAAACTGCTAAATTAATTTTTGATGGCGCAGAAAAGAAAACAAGCAATAATAAAACTGTTAAAAGAAAAGGAAAGAAACACAAAATAGATTAAGAGATACAACACTATTAGTCTTTCTTCTGTCCAAGACAAGCCAAAAAGGTACAATCAGTGCCTCTTCACATAAGATGATCTTAGAATGCTTCTCTTCTCTCTGGAACTGGGGTCTTGATGACTTGCAATATTTGCACCACTTCTCCCATGGAAGGCCTACTAGAAGGTATCTGAGAAGTGCACACAAGGGCTAATTTCAGTACTGGCAAAACCTCCTCTTCCGGGTACTTTCCCATGCTAGGATCAACACAATCTAACACATTCCCTTGTTCAAGCAAGACTCGAACATGATCACTTAGAATCACAACATTGTCTTCACCATATTCCACAGGTCTTCTACCTGTTACTATCTCAAGAATCAGCACTCCAAAACCAAAAACATCGCACTTTTCATTGACTCGTAAGCTCTGGCATGCTAATTCAGGTGCTACATAGCCTAGTGCACTCTGAAATCTGCTGCTCATCACATGTTTATCGAGCTTTGTTAGAAGTCTTGCCAATCCAAAATCTGATATCTTTGGATTCATATGATCATCAAGGAGAATATTGCTAGGCTTTATGTTGTAGTGTATTATTGGTGGACAAATTGAGTGATGCAAATGAGCAAGTGCCTTTGCTGTGCCTAGTACAATCTTGAATCTAGTAGCCCAAGTCAGAGGTGCAGCAGAAGGTGACCTCTCATGGAGTTTGGCCTGTAAACTTCCTTCTGGGGCATAATCTGAAACCAGAAGCTGCAACTGAGGAGTCCAATAGTACCCTCTCAGAGGAATCAAATTTTGGTGCCTTGCTTTGCCTAAAATTCGAACTTCTCGGTCAAAGTCTTCTGGATACTCAACAATATTTGATGTCACTAACTTCTTGATTGCTACAACTCTTCCTTCTCCACCCAATGAAGCCTTGTAAACAGTTCCAAACGCTCCTCCTCCAATTTCTGCTGCCTTGTTCAGTATTGAATCAAGACTGGAGCTAATCCAATCCGGAGAAGATTTTGAGTCAAACAAAATGAGCTTGCCAGTTGCCACACTACCAGACCTTGTTGAGCTTGAGCACATGCTTTCCAGGGCATTGTCAACAAAGGCACGTCTTCTCCTAGCAGAAGCATTAATCAAAGTTATAATCATCACACCGAGAGCTATCACAACAGCTGCTGAAATTGCAACTATAGCTGAAATACTAAGGAATCTGTGATGCCTAGAACTTCTGCTACTTGGAGGTTCATCATCTTGGTTCTCATTGCCTCCTCGATTGCCATAAGCATAAGGATCAAGAACTAACGGCTTTGGAACATTCATCTTGCAGGGTCCCCTCAACAAGGGAGAACAAATTCCCAAATTTCCCTCCAATGCACTCTGGTCCAAGTTCTGAAATATGCTCCCAACAGGAAGTCTACCAATGAGCCTGTTGTAGGATATGTTCACTGCAAGAAGATTTTCCAATTTTCCGAGATCTTGAGGTATCTCCCCACTTAGCTGGTTGAATTCTAGCTTCAGAATCTTGAGCTTCTTCAACAAAGAAATGGATTTGGGTATAGGACCGGTTAAGCTATTGTGGGACAAGCTCCTGCAATGGAGAAATGTTATCAGCATCTTGTTGAAAAGCTTCAATGAGGGACATATTAGCCAAAACAGAATTATAAAACAGAAGAATATATAGATCAAAAACTTACAACAAGTTCAGGGATGAACAATTCCCTATCTCATTTGGAATTGGCCCTGTCAACGAATTTTCATCTAGTTGAAGAATCTTTAAGCTTGCAGAATCACAAATATCACCCGGAATTGACCCGGTTAGAGCACTTTTTCGAAGATCTAACACAGTGAGGTTCTGGTAGTATCCAATTTCTGGAGGCAGTCTTGATTGAAAGCTATTCCATGATAAATTTAAGTATCTGAGCTTGGAATATAGCCCCATTTCTGCTGGAAAACCTCCTGTGAGGTTGTTGCCTGACAAATCCAGCACTTGGAGAGATTCAAAGAGTTTACTCGAACCAGATGGAATTGAACCAGAAAGCTCATTCCTTGACAAGTCTACTTCATCCAACCCCATATCAAACAGGCTCTCTGGTATGCTACCATTTAAGGCATTTCCTCTCAACTGGATCACAGAAAGGCCAGTACACAATGCGAGGGACGTAGGGATGTTTCCAGTTAGTCTATTATTCGACAAACCAAGAAACTTTAAAGCAGTCATTTCACCTATGGAAATTGGTAGTGAGCCCCATAAACTGTTGCCTGAGAAGTCTAAGTATTCCAGGCTGCTCATTTTATTAATCCACTGAGGGAAATCTCCATCTAGCAAATTATTAGTTAAACTAAAATAGCGAAGAGCATTGAGCATTTGGAGTGACTCTGGTAGTCCTCCGGTGAACAAGTTACCACTGAAGTCTAATCTATTTAAGTGTGGACAGAATCCAATATCAGCAGGTATTGATCCAGAGAAATGATTTCCTTGTAACAGAAGCTCTTTCAAGTTGTGTATAGCTGAAATACCAAGTGGCAGTTGTCCTGTTAGCTCATTATTAGAAAGATCCAGTGTTCGGAGCCTTGTCAAGAATTGAAACATTTCCTTAAAATTTGGGTCACCAGACAAACGGTTACTGGAGAGGTTCTGATGATTCAAGTTTGTGCACCTAGACAGAGTTGTAGGAAATGACCCTTCAAGCTGATTACCAGCTAAAGAAATAAAATGAAGCGATTTACAGTTTTTGAATAAATTATCAGGGATAGGCCCTGATAATGAATTCTCTGACAAGTCAAGAAATTGGATTGAACTCAAATTAACAAGGGAACTTGGAATATTTCCAGAAAGGCTATTGGAACTAAGGTTTAGCTTTTCAAGGCTATGTATAAGACCTAACTCTGGATTAATGTTGCCAGTTAAGTTGTTGTTTGACAAAGAAAGTACCTTCAAATCTTGCAATTTTTCCAGGCCTCTCCCCATCTTTCCTGACAAGCCTAATCCATCAAGGGATACTTCAGAAACTCTGCCATTTCTTGGATTGCATTTGATGAACTCCCATGCACATGGGGAGCTGTCATCTTCACTCCATGAATCCAGATGTGACAGTGGATCAAGAAGAGCTGATTTGAAGACAATGAGGCCTAAAACATCATCATTGAGTGGAAGCGAATCATCAGCTTTACAAATTCCTAGTGTTGCTATTAAAAGTAAAGAAAACAAGAGCAAAAGTGATGGAAACTTCATCATCCCTCGTTCCATTTCTCTCTATCTAACCAGCACTTAAATTCAGTCTTGCATTTCCAAAACAGTGAAGCAAGACACTGAGGTGCTAAAGAGTGCAAATTTTTGACTTGGGACAGTAAGATATTGTTCCAAATGTGAACACAATTGAAATGACTTCAGTCACGAGAAGAGAGAAGAGAGAAGAGAGAGAGAGGAAAAGGAAGAGGGATGGATGGCGATATTTGATACAAGGTGAAGACAGTTTAGTTACAGGTTGGTTGGTCCTTGCACAGGAAAATAGGAGAAACAATATCCTAGCAAATAAAGTAAAATAAATTTGAGGAACAGAAACAGTACAAGCACCATTCAGAACACATGGATTTGGGATGCAACCTTTGACACTCAATTGGCTCAAACTTGTGAAATTTAGGGTTGTTTGGTTCAAATTCTTCAATAATTGTCATTATGAATATCATTAACCCTGTTATGAGTATAAGTTTTGACTATTTTCTCAATATATTTGATTTAGTAATGGAATGAGTATTATTTCCCTTAAAAAGGTTAATAAGTTTGTTATATTAGTAGTTTGGGAGAATCATAGGGATTCCGGTTAATCACTTTCGTTCTGATTGAAGGATAATGACAGATATTTTTCAAATTTCAACAATGAGTATCATTATGATTGACACCTATTCCTCTTCTAGATTCCTCTGAACCGAATATCCACCTTAGTTACATATGAGTTACATATGAGGAATAACATGTATTTAAGAATAAAATATGATTCTCTACTTTGTTACTTGTATTTCATCGATAATTCGGTATTCAGGTACTAGGGAATTTATCTTTTAAGTACCTAATTTCAAATATAATCATAATTTGGCATTTTCGAAAATATCAAACAATCCTAAGAATTATTTGATTCATTTGATCCTTTACAATCTTTCCTTATTCATGTTTTGAACTTTCACATGTTAATATGCGGTTTGAAATTCTAAGGCTTAGAATTCGCCAAACATGGGCCTGTTGTGTTCCACTGTAAAGTTCAGAGATACACCTGTCATGCGTACTATATAATTCCCTTGTACTATTGCTGTCTGGGTTTCACTTGTTACTGTACTTTTTTTGACTGAGAAGGATCTAGGTTCTGTACTCACCCCCATACAAATTGTATCGTATAATGTATATGATGACTCATAAATTATAGATTAAAAATATTTTATAAATATTATTTTTTTGAATGTTTTTGTAATTATTATTCAACAGAGATATATAAAATCATGTACTATTCACGATAGATAATATAACTTAAACTCATATTTATGCACTTGTAAGATGAAGTAAAATAATTATTAACTCCAATTTGTGCATTCAAATTCAACACAAAAGTAAATCAATGAATTGTATGTTTTCATAGTTTTTTTGTTATATTTGTCATTATTACAAAGCGTTGCAATACAATGTATACTTGACTTGCAGTAATCTTTACTCATATGACATTTACTGGTTGCTTAATTCAAAATTCATTACATGCATGAATTTTATCCACCAATATCTTATTGACTAAAAAGGAATAACTAAAAAAATAGTAGAGAGTTTTAAAGCTAGCATTAATATATTCTTAACTCTCATATGGAATGCCATTCGTGGAACACAAGACAAAATATGTTCTCTGGGAAGTTATTGTTTTTATTAGTATTGTTTTTTTCACTTTCCTAGGTAACAAAAAATGATGTTTGAAGTTTGAATGGTGGAATCAAAAGATGAAAAATTCCAAGGAGAATGTTATGGTTGTTTGAACAATAAAAAAAAAAATGATGAGAGAATCAACAAATTGGTCCAAAGATAGACTTATGACACATTCCAACCAATTCCCAAGGTTACCTCATTTTCTATTGCCCATCCCTTGCTACAAGTTATTTGTCTCTCCTCTTGTCATCAGTTGGTTTGTCCTTTCACTTTCTCTATCTTGGTAAACAATTTTCAAATAGAAAAATGGACGTTACTACTGTTATTTTTGTTGTTATTCACCACAAGAATTTCTTGTAATTCCACTATTTGCATTTTTTTTTTTACTTAGGTGAGAAAGGGGTGAGAAGAAAAAGGGGGAAAATCAGATACAAATTTCATATGATCCAAATTGGGTTCACGGGTGACGCCTTGATCAAAACGCAGTGTGGTAGAGAACAAACCTTAAAAAAGGTAATGGCCCCACATCAGTCTTTGCTTTGTGGTCTTGTCGTTGAAATGATTGATCATTATAATAATTTATTTTTTGTGTAATTGAAATTCTATTCTTAAGGCGATGCTTTTTGCATGCAATAATCAATCTCCATTTGTTGAAGTTTCTTTAAAAAAAAAAACAAAAACAAAAGAAAAAAATTGCAGTTTTGTATTAAATGTTTAGAGTATCGGCAATTTCAGGACTTAAAGTTTCCATGAAAGCAAATCTAACACCGAATGTTTCAAATTTTTAGAATATTGTGTCCTATTGATAGGTTTTTCAAAATCTTATCAAAATCTGATCACGTGATACTCATGTTTTGATGACCAAATTTTTAAAAAAATGTGAAAAAATAAAAAAATTAATTGCCAAGATTGGTATTTAAAGGCACACACGAATTCACTATTTAGGCTAAATATTTTCAGTTTTATTTGCTTATTTATCGTATGTGAACTTAAATTATTGCCTTTAATTACAAGTTATGGTAATTAAAATTTTTTTCTTTTTTTGAAAAATTTGGTTAGTGACACGTGAGTATCATGTAATCAGATTCTCATAATTTTGGCAAAATTGGTCAAAAGGATTAGATGTATTGAAAATTTGAAACTTTTGCTGCTAGATTTGCTTTCATCCAAACTTTAGGGCTAAAATTACCAATGCTCCAAACATTAAATATCAAAACTGCAATTTTCTCTTGGAAAAAAAATAGTTCAAGCTTCAAGTTTTATCTGTTGTAATTATTCAACAACTTATATTTTGCCTTGCCTAATCTAACCCTCAATTCAATTAAAAAAAGATTGTGTCTAGAATGTCTAATTGATATTTTGCCTTGCCTAATTTGACCCTCAATTCAATTCACAAAAGATTGTATGTAGAATGTCTAACTGACAATTACCAAAATATCGCAAATAATATATGTGTGTGTATAACAGCTTTATTCAAAATAGTATCTACATGGCGTTAACTTAAACAACATACCCTCCTATTTTCTTTTTAATATTTTTATTTTTAAAATAATACTATATTTATTAATACTTTGCTATAATTTTTCGATTAGTATTCTTTCTTTCCTTACTTTGCTTACCGGTTATTCTCCTAATATTACTAAAATATGGATATTGAAAGCGTCAGTTTGGTTGTGCAATTGCTAGGGGTCCCTTTTTTGAGGGTACTCCTGTGAATAGATCCGGTGGAAGACAAAGTCGGGCAATGCACACATGACATACACACAAATACATTAAGTAGCCATTTGGTACAAATTCCTCAATCAATATTACTATAAATAACATTAACCCTGTTATGAATATGGGTATTGACGATTCCTCCAACATGTTTGGTTTGCTAATGGAATTAATATCATTCCCCTCAAAAAAATTAATGAGTTTAAAAGAATAATATTTTGGAAAAATTTCTATGACCAAAATAATATCTGATCAGAATCTGGTTACGTGACACTCACGTACCTATTACCAATTTTTTTAAAAATTAGAAAAAGAAAAAAAATTAATTACCATAATTTGTAGTTAAAGACACACACGAAAATGCACTATTTGGACTAATTTTTTTCAATTTTATCTGCTTATTTATGGTATATGAACTTATATTAGTGCCCTTAATTACAAGTTATGTCAATTAAAATTTTTTCTTTTTTCTTTTTTTAAAAAAATTTGTCGCTAAGACGTGAGTATCATGTGATCAGATTCTTATAAGATTTTGACAAAACTGATCAACATGATTATATGTACTGAAACTTTTGGTACTAGAATTATTTTCATCAAGCTTTAAGAACTAAAATTACTGATACTCCAAACATTTGACATCAAAATTGCAATTTTCTCTTAAAAAAAATTGGTTCAAGGCTTGAAGTTTTACCTGTTTTTATTATTTTACAACTTATATTTTGCCTTGCCTAATCTGACCCTCAATTCAATTCACTAAAGATTTTATCTAGAATGTCTAATTGACAATTACAAAAATATCGCAAATATATGTGTGTATGTATAACAGATTTGTTCAAAATAGCATCTACATGGCGTTAACTTAGACAGCATATCCTTCTATTACCTTTTCAATATTTTTATTTTTAAAATAATAATATTATTATATTTACTTATACTTTGCTATAATTTTTTTATTAGTATTCTTTCCTTACTTTGCTTACCGGTTAATTCTCCTAATATTACTAGAATATGGATATTGAAAGCGTCAGTTTGGTTATGCAATTGCTAAGGGCCCCTTTTCTTACGGTACTCCTGTGAATAGATCCAGTGGAGCACAGTGCACACATGACACACACACAAATACATTAAGGAGACGTTTGGTACAAATTCCTTAATCAATATCACTATAAATATCATTAACCTTATTATAAGTATGGGTATTGATGTTTCCCCAACATGTTTGGTTTAATAATCAAATGAATATCATTCTCCTCAAAAGAGTTAATGAGTTTGACAGAATAGTATTTAGGAGAATCATAGAAAGCTCAATTAATCACCTCCATTCTGATTGAAGTATAATAATAGTTATTTTCCAAACATCATTAATAGGTATCATTACTATTGACGTCCATTCCCCTAAACCAAACACCCCCTAAATTAACAATTGCTGATACTGTTGTGACGTGAAATATGTAGTAGCATACTTATTAATGGGGATAATTTCACGTACCTCCTCTGAAGTTTACCATAATTACACTTACCTTCCCTTAGTTTTAAAAATTACACTCACACTCCTTGTATTTATATTTTTCATAACAAAACAAGTCCATCTTGATAATGTAACCCAAAAACACCAACCAAACACCTTAAAATATGCTTATTTACTTTTAAAAAATAAATAAACCTTAAAAATTAACTAATTAGTCATAAAAATGTCAAAAGTATTTATACTTACCTCAAATTTTCAATCTCTACCAAATATTACTTCTTCAAAACTCAGTTATCTGACTAATCTAAATAAAATTTACTTCATCTATTAATATATTAATAGATATATTAATAAACAAATATATTAATAAGAAAGAGATGACCAATTTAAAAGTAATAAACAAATATATTAATAAGAAAGAGATGACCAATTTAAAAGTAATTCAGGATATTTTAAGATATTTAGTTGATATTTTTGAATTACATTATCAAAATAGACTTGTTTTGTTATAAAAAATATAAATATAGGGGGTGTAAGTGTAATTTTAAAACCTAAGTGAAGGTGAGTGTAATTATGAGAAATCTCAGGGGAGGTATACGAAATTATCCCTTATTAATGATATGGTGTAAGTTCTGTCATTTTCTGGATTAGAAAATGTAAAAATATGCAGCTAAACAAGCATAGAGATACAAGATATATGAATGCGTCCGCGTTTAGGAATTAACCTATTTATAAGAAACAAGGTATTAAGTCATTGTATCAACTCATTCACAGGCCCCATATTTTATTTTGATTATTGGCACGGGTCCAACAACTTGATTGATGTTAACATTTTGATTTGGTGCTAATTGAAATGACACTGTACTAGAGTTGAATAAAACACGTCTTTCTGATTCATACATGCTTAGACCCGAGTAGGTATTACACGGTACATTACACGCATCACGTGGTATATCATGTGATTAGAATCAATCACACATCATTAAATAATATAAAATATGCCTCACTGTTGCTATGTAATAATAAATTATTAATTTTAATACATTACGTGACAATGCAAGTAATGCATTTAATACTTTTCGCTCATACCCATTAGATATCTTAGTAAATCTTGATTTGATATAATATTCTTGACTTTCTTTCAACTCTGATATTTTTTTTTTTTCTCATGCATCAAAAACTTTGTCCAATAGCTGAAGAAATATCAAATATATGTTCCTATTAAAAGAATTGGAATAACAATATATGTGCAAAGTCCCTTTTTTTGGGCTCGCCCCCCGGGGGGGGGGGGAGGGGGGTAGGGGGGCGAAATTAAAGGTGCCCAGTGTAAACGCACATTTTTTGTTTTCATTTTCTCAAATTTTCCTGCTTTCAGGTTCAAATATTTGTTTCAATCTATAAATTAATTTATTTAAACTCTACCATGATCTTCCAATCATGTGATTATTCACATTTTGTTGTTTCATTCTTCACGAGCTAAATAGCACATAAATATACCAAAGAACCTTTTCACCTATCAATGGCTTTTTAAATCTTTATTTTTTTTATCCTTCATTTCACAAAAGGGGTCAAGAAAGATTGCGATTTCATTAAGATACATCATAAAAGTCAGTGAGAACGAAATTTAAGCATACGTTCAATATGCATTGTATACACGTGTGTAAATTGCAAATACCTACTTTGATCTTCCTTTATTATCTAATTGTGAGATTTTTCCCTTAGGTTTTGGAATTAAACTAACATCCCAACATGTTTTATATTTTGCAATAATCCCATCCTTATATATACTAAAATTAATAAAAAATTTCATTTGTAATAATTACTTTATTACTACATCAACAGCAGAAGTTATAATAAAAATTAATTAAAATTTTGAAAAATCTATAAAGAATCTAAAACATCATAACAAATTTTATCAAATTCGAGCATTTACCTAGCATATATAGTCACAAAAGTGTAAAATTTGTTTACACAAATAGTTTTTTATTTTAGTGTATAAAATTATTTATACACACACATATGAGAATCATATGATCAACATGTGAACCCTATCATAGAGGGCTATATGATGCTTGACAAATACAGGCAGGATGATGAGAGAACTTGGTCTGCAATATTTAGCTCCCTTGAAATTGGTCAGCTAAAACAAGTGAAGTGGGTAGTGAGCGTCTGTTTCCTCTTTCCACATGCCTAATTTTTTGTCTCTTTCTCTACAATCTCATCCCAAAAGCACATGCAAGGAAGGAAGTTGACAAAATTTTTGAACATGGACTTGCATGCTAATTTCCAAATTATTGCCATTTCAACAGAAAAAATAGACTACTCGAAGATATACGTTTATATTCATATTGGTTAAATTACATCCATGCCCTTCGAAGTTTGTCAAAATCATAGGATTAATTCTTCTTAAATTTCATATTAGTTCCCATGTTGGCTATTAGTTCTAAGGGGGGTGTTGAAATATATTAGGATATTACGGCAATGGATATTTCTATTATGCCTTTTAATTTTCACTTGCACATCAATTTATTACCCATCGGAGAAGGAAAAATAGGATGTTATAATGGCAGAAACGAAAGTTGAACCTGAGCATTTGATCTAATAAAAGAATGACACTTAACTATTTGGATCAACCCATGTTCTCAAGAACAGCTGTTCTTATATATAGGGTTTAATATATGTGTATGTATATGTGTATCTATATATATATGTATGTATGTATGTATGTATGTACACACACATATGCATTTACATATACATATATATAGCTTGTTCTTATATTTTATGTAGAGATCTCAAAAAGAAAAATTTTTTACGGAGGGTATTCCAAAGTTTTCTCCTCCTATTGTTGCCATTATTTTAAAAACCAATTTGTTTAATATTAAAAATTTAACTCGGAACATTACAGGAATCAAATGATATTGATTTTTAAAATCTGGGAATAAATTAGCAAAAAAGTTTAGTTTCTTTTTAACAGCTATGACACTCAATAAATATCACAGTAACTTCGAAAATCAAAGAGAATGTTCATTAACCATGAAAAACATAAAAAGATCAATGCCATCCTCCCTTAAAGTAGTTTAAAACAAAAAGCCACTATCTTTATTTGTGTATAAACACCTCAGCTTTTGTGTTGGAAGACTAGTTTAGAATTTTGGATGATTCTATTTGATTGAATAAATATAAGATATATAATATGCATATTTTCATTGACTCAGTATCGGTTTTGTTAGGTTCTCCTTGTCCTTTGATCATTTCAGAATAGTTCAAAGTATTTTTGTAATATATTAATGACATATTTAAACAAAGATAGGCTACTCTTTTTGGACTTCTTTGGTTAGTTTAGCATATATTCATTCCATGAGTGTGGACAGATTGAAAAGATGGTGGCACTAGGAAAGAGGAAACATGCATTTTTTATTATTGAAACGTGACGATCTTTGGAAAAATTGGTAATTAAAGGAGACTATGAAGCCAATTAAACCATGGCAAGTTGCAAAGGGAAATGAATTATGATTTTGAGGATAAAAGATCCTGAATTAAGTCACAAATTAATGTAGAGAATATATGCAGTGTAATCATATGTCAATTTAGATTTTACTAAGTGTTCATTAATTTCTATTACTTTGGTTCTAAAAGAAGAAAAAGAAAAATACAAAGACAATTGACCAGATAGATGAATAACTGGACGATGCATAAGGTCTCTAACCACTGGATTAAGAGAATGCTTGTTGTCACTGGTAAAAAAAGTAACCAATTAATGGTATTTTGCAGACCTATGACAGCGGTTATCACGTGGACATGTTCAATTTTAGGATTAACGTTTTTGGAGATGGGTACCAACCAACAACATTACTCGGTTGGGCCAAGTATTTTGCCACTTTAGGGGTGTGCATCAACAAAAATTTGTCATGGCAAGAATCCAGTTGGTCACAAATCAAAGTATTATAGCCACTGAATTTTAATCCAGTGGTTAAAAAATGGCCCTTAAAGATATTTTAACCATTTAGTTTTAAACCAGTAGTCCAAAAAAGGCCCTTAAAGCCTTCCTTTGGCCAAGATCGAGAGTTTCGAGGTGAATCAAGAGAAGGCCTTAAGCCTTCCCAGTGCAAAGTCGAGAGATTCAAACCTCGAACCTCTCAACTTCGGCATTTAAGTGGAGAGAGAAAAAAATTAAAGATAGTATTAGGATTAATGAACCACACCTCCACTTGTGCGATGCAAATAGTTTAGAGGACGTACTCAGCACACCTAATAAGAGTCTTACTCCACTTATGTAAGACAGTAATATAAATTGTTGATGAAACAAAAATAAAGTATTTTGGTCTTTATTTTTTCTTAAAAATAATCAAGGCATCTTAGTCTTTCTTTGTTTCTTTTGAGAAAAAATAAATTCAACAATCAACCTTACTTAAGGATTTCCAACTATAATTTGTATAATTATTAACGCCTTTTCTTGTATTAAGCTTAAATGAAGCATCCTATGACATGCCCCAGGCTGGGGAAATGCAGCTTCAAAAGAATACCAACAATATAAGGAAATGAGAGAGAGAAGGGAGGGATGGGCGGGAGGTCTTTTAAGAATTTTGCTTTTCTTCAACAACGGAATGTACAATTTTCCAACTTCGCGTAAGGCCAAAAAAAGATTTTGTCTATCTCAAACTTTTTAGGTTAGAGAAACAGAATCCAAAAGGTACAAGATATTATGATAATTTCTGGCTGCAAGGAAGAATAGAATAAAGTGTAGGGAATCACATGAAGGAATCAAGATAACTATATTTATGCCTTCTGTTATACTGCAACAAGCTTGCATATGTCCGATCCCAGACTCCAATATAAAGTGACTCATCGTCTGGGCTCAAAGATACCCCAGAAATCTCGCCAAAGAAGTCTATCTCCTGCTGTTTCTCGTAATTTGCCTTTGCATCATAAATGTGAACAAAATCTGCGGGTTCAGCCACTACAAGAAATTGCCCATCTGATGAGAAACGGATTGATCGGACTGCACCTATATTTCCCTTTAGAACCGCCACTGATTTTGAAAGGTTTCTTACATCCCATACTCGGCATGTCTTGTCCTGATTCCCGGTGGCAAATATGTGTCCTTCAGGGTGCCACGCAGAGGCAAAGGAGTAGTCTAAATGACCAACAACTGAGGCCACCGTCTGAGGCAGAAGAAGAAGAGTACATTAAGTTGGTATTTTATTTGGCACGAACATCTAGATCTCCTGCAAATAGCCTCTACATCAATCCTAAACTTGCCCTGTTCTATTTAGAAATTTATTTTTATACTAATAGGTATTGACTCTGCAACAAAATGTAAAGAGTGGACTACGCTTTCTCCTTTTAGGTCTTTTTGTCCCTCCTAAAGAATAACAAAATAACGGAATATTCCACAACATCAATTCAATAAAAAATCAACTTTGAAATATTTGTCTCGTCAGAAATTTCCTTTAAGCATGTTAAGAGCAGTAAATGAACAAGTAAATCGCAGCAATGACTTATCACACGTACCTTTCCATTCTGGGGATCCACAAGTAATCCATTACGATTATCTCCAACAACAGCCAAAAGACTGCGGTCTGGACTCACTGCTGTATGCTGCGAAACAATAATTTGAGTTTAGTTCATAATAAGAGATGTAATTCTTTACCCTTTTAGTTCGAAGTAATTGAAATAATGCTGAAAAGGACAATCCTATTACATGATCAGATCACAGAGATATAAGATTCTGTTTCAGATATAAGAAAAACAAACAAATTAATACCCCTATCAAACTGAAGTCCTCTCCTATCATAAGCACGATAAACGTGGATCACATCAATGCATAGAGATCAATAAGTAGACAGAAGGAAAAAAATGGCCAAAAAAAGAGAAGGATTTCAAGGAAATTACATTAACTGGCCAGGGAAAGTGGAACTGATTGATGAGCTCATATCGCTCCATGTTGTATTCTCTTACACCACAGTCATTGTTGGAAGCCATGAAATTTAGCCCGCCACTGCAAAGGAATTTATGGTTGAAGTCAAGTCAGCTGTATTAAATTACTTAACTCAATAGCGAATAAAAACTCTTATGTTACCTTCTGCTCTCATAGATCTCAACAGCATTTGTAATGGCATTATCCTCATATGTGGTCCTTGTACAGAAGCTTACCCCTGGTTTATCCAAACACTGCATACAATTTCACAAGTAAAAACCATTATAAAAGGATTGGCAAACAAAGCAGCTTCCATGCCCCTTTGAATGAAATAACTGCTAATGTTCCCGCAATCTAATGATAGCATTAATTACTTGTAATCATGTCCATAGTATAACTTACATATTATGCTAAATGGCACATCCACATTTAAACAATAAACTCAAAAATCAAGATGCTGAAATGTGTTTCCTATACCCAATTTTTCAGATTTGACCCCCCAAGTGCCACTGAATATTACAAGAAGTCTGCAGAAAATGCAACAGTAGATGCAAGAAATAAACCAGAGTAAGTATTGTTATCAATCCTAATCTCTTCCTCAAAACCCAGAAAAACTAAAAGACAAAACTACAAAAAGAATATCAATAAAGAATATCGTAACAGCCACAAGAACATGCATTATAATATTAGTTTTGAACATAGAAGACATCAAGGGAAGAATATTAATATTTTACATGGACTCCAAACAATTAGCAAAATCAGTGTAAACCTGAAGAAGTAAAAAGAACATGCCCGCAAGTACAATAGTTCTGAGCATTCCACACCGAGAATTAATTAGAAGATAAGTTTTGATCTTTTAGAAACGGCAATAAGGGGTTCTCAGACATTTTTCCATCAAGCCCCACCAGGTCAGGTCGGAAGCTGCTAAATCAATGGATAATAATGTATGGAAGGGAGGATCAACGAAGGTCAACTGACTTTCGGGACAATCACAACTGGTCTTTGATTCTTGGATCCAGTTAATTCGCCTCCAAGTTCGGTCTAAATATTGAAGTGTATCATATCTAACACCATGCATTTCTGACAACTATGAGCAGGCTGCTATAAGTTGAATGACCATTTTCCTCACATATCAATTGATTATGAAAGTAACTCGCACAATATCTTAAAAGCCTTAAATCAAACTATCCTATATAAAAGCATACAAGAGCACAGCACCAGCCATGTTAAGAAAAATCCTACAAGACAATAGATCAACTACGACTATAAATGAACTTCAGTAGACCTTCCAAAACTTGAGACAGATGTGCATGTTCAAAAAGGAGACCACAAACATATATTAATACAGCAAACACCACCATCTGAGTGCGCATGCCGCGCGCGCGCGAGAGAGAGAGAGAGAGAGAGAGAGAGAGAGAGAGAGAGTATGCAAGCTTTGACGTAATACAGGAATTATATAATTTCTACACTACCAAATGTGGGGTAATTCAGCTTTTAAGAGACTAAGCATAAGAGAATATGCAAACTTTGCAATTAGTGAGGTGTAATATAGGAATTATATAATTTCTACACTACCAAATGTGAGACAATTCAGCTTTTAAGAGAGCAACAGTATGGTATATATCATAACATAAAGTGATAATATCAAGGATGACAAAGGACCCATAAAGCAGAATAGGCCTCAATTCTTCACAGCATAGTTTAGTATTGGAAAACGAGGAAAACCAATGGATCAAATTCCAAAATGGAGTAGAAGAGTAACTTCTTAGATAAGAAAAAATGTAGAGGTCAACACACTCTAATAGTGGACCAAAGCAAATTAAACCTTCCAATTTCCGAGAAAGGCTCTTAGCAAAATGTTTCCATCTTAAGCAAGGGAGATTATCAGCATAACAATAAATACTTTTTACAGTTGAAAATGAATTCACAGTCATGTCAGAAATCTTTATATCCCATTTCTGCGAATCACGACTTAATATAACCCCCCCCCCCCCCCCCCCCCCCCCCAAAAAAAAAAACACCAAAGCATAAGAAGGACAGATAAACCCAAAAAACTAACAGGAACACAGAAGAGAAGTGGGCCGGGGTGCAGGGGGGAGGGATGACAGAAACATAAGCTTACCTTGCAAACAATTTCTCCTTGGAAGCCCCCTGCAACCATAAACCTATCCTTCACCACCATGGTGCTGATCTGTGTTTGGGTAAAACCTTCTAACAAATTCCCAGCATGCTTCTACATTTATAATCAACATTGAAAGTTCATTAAGACAAAAAACAAAGCTAGAAGTAAGAAAATATAAAATAGCATGAAAATACAAAGAGAAAGAAATAAGAAAATAACTACACATGCACCCTCCCCGACAATATCACTGATGGTCACTGATCGATGCATATCAATTACCTCTGTTGGAGCTATATGTCCGGAGAAGTTGAGGACTTCAGACAATTTGTGAAGTAGAGATGACCAGTGCAAAATGGAGTAATTAGATACGAGATACACATCATGTTTTGAAGTTGCCCACACCAGGTTTCTGAGCTGCATTAAGAATCAAAAGCGGTGTAAAGTGCTTACTATTTTGTTTTATGGCGTTATGCAAAGCAGTCAAACAACAAGACTCGCAATAACTCACAAAAACTAAGAATGATAGAAAATCATGTGATCATAATGGAAGAAATCATAGATCTCTGAAGTAGATAAATTCAGAGACACAACTTCATATTTAGACTGTAAAAGATATAGAGTAAGCATACAAGGTATAAAGTGTAACAGAGAAGAGAGGAAAAAAAAGTGTAAAGCTAGCGATGCCAGAAGATTATCTTCAAATCTTTGTCAGTTAATAAAATTGAAAAAAATAAGGAAAGCGAAAATGAAACAATAACACAAACAACAGAAGAGACATTCATTTGATGGTGACATTTGCTTCTAGCTTCTTTGACTGGTTGGAGATAAAGATAATAGCACGACACAACCAACGACTAAAGGCAAAAGGACTTTATGACCAGTCGAAACAAAATTAAATTTGAGGCAAGTAACTCGGTGGCAGAAGATAGAGAGTAGATGAAGCTCTTGAAAGATACAATCGATGAAATAAAGTACCACAGAACACTTAGTATCAGTTTAAAAATTACATGGACAAACCCACAAGAATATTAAGTGGCTAAGGATCCACTTCCAGGGCACATTACCACAGATCAAATTTTCACTCCCTATATTTTCTTATTCTGTTTTTCCCTGATGGTCGAATAAAGAGAATGCAGCACAAGTAAACTGGACAAAGAGGGAAGATGAATGCAAGAGGATTGAGAAAGGAAATGGAAAACCAGCAAAACTTGGAAGTTAGAATGTAATGAAACCACCCTCCCCTAGTCTCATAGCTCAAGTAAATGCTGGGAACAATATATTACCCAAGACTCACCTCAACAAAAGAAACCCCCAAGACACAAATCTAAAGATGCTACAACTGCTATTTATATTGCTATGTAATTGCTGGGTAACTGGAAATCCTATGTAGCCAATTTAAGACCTGTATAGGCCAGCTTGAAAAGCAATCCTTCCTCTTGATCTGAGATGGAAAAAGAGATCCTTTTTTACAAGTTCCACATATCAATCTCGGCCCAGAAAAGTGACTTTGTTCTTCCTAGTTGTACTCTTCAGAAATTGGCAGCTATTCAGCGGGGTCAACTAAGGGTTGGCTAGCCTCCTCACCAGCCCAGGGGTAAATTCAGTGAAAGAGAGCACTCACAAAAACTTGAAAAGAATGTTTACTCAAGAGCAACGGCATGATTTCTTGCCTAAAACCTATACCTGTCTATAATTTATTAACTAAATAGGCACTTGCATGAACTGAGGTTCTGCAGATGGAGAAGAGAGAGGTGTTCAACTTAAGACTAACAAACCTAACATTAGGTTAAATAGTTTACTTGCGGTTATTTTTGCTTTAGTGAAGATGGGAGCAGATTGAGACAGACATGAAACAGCATTTTTTCAACACGAGTAAGAAAAGCTCCAACCAAGTACATAGCAGCCTCATAGAATCGAGGAAATAAAATATCAAGCCATCTAGAATAATTAGTGGCACGTCACAAATTTATAAATATGAATATTGAAAGTCTCAATTGAGTTCAGTAAATATGCTGGAGGAAACTTCTGAAATCACAAGATGAACTGGAGACAAAGAAGTAGATAAATCGTGTATGCCTTGTCCTATTGCTTATTATTTTCCACACGTTTGATACCTACTCTGCATTTATTCAGAAAAGACTCCATAGTACTCTTCTAAGCAGCATCTTCCATTTCATTTTTCCATATTATTCAACAAAGTTCTCTCTGCCATTTGGCTTTTATATCTTCTTTCTGTCGAATGGGAACAGAAATACGAAGGATGAATTTTATATGGTCCAAGATTCTTGTAACAACCAATAAAAGCCTGTAATAAGGGTGCTATGACAGCAAACCATAGGGTTGCAAAGAACAGAACGTATTCAAACAACAAGAACATTCTAAATCAGAGGCTGAGTGTTTTATTATAATAAAGATTTTGCATGTAAAGAGAGCTTAGCCCTAATTTGCAAAAACAGCAGCCAGCCAATGAAACTAGAAAAGAAAAAAGTATTTCGTGGGATCCTAAACCAACTAGAATAGTTTTCTACTAAGTCCCTAAAAACTATAAGTCAATATGATGCTACAGTGCCAGGAAAGTACCTTTTTCCACATGCACTGCAGCTTTTGTGTTAAGTACATGGATTAAGCGCAGAGATACACGAATAAAATGCTTCATAACATTATCTTAAAAGATATTGGCTCTGTTTGGATTGGTTTTTTGGAGCATTTTTTGGAAAAATTTTTTCTCAAATCTGTTTGGACAAGTGAAAATTTTTTGGTCAAAAAGTTAAAAAAATTTTTTGGTCAAACTTTTTCACCAAATTTTCCCACCAAATTTTTTATTTGAAATTTCAAATGAACTTTAGAAACTTTTTGCACAATTATTCACAAAAGCAAGCATGTTTATATTCAAAATTTGTTTAGAAAAAACTAGAAAAAATCGCGAGTAACAAAATGAGATCCATTTTCGGTAAGTTTTGAGGTGTAATGAAGAAGCAGACGACGAAGCAAACAATGTAGTGGACATCCGCTTCTTTAAGCGGACAATGAAGCGGATGTCCTGCTTCTTTAAGCAAACAGTCCGCTTCAGAGACAAAATTGTCCCCAGTGCTCGCTGAGACATTTTTGTCTCTGAAGCGGACGTCCGCTTCACTACTTTTTTTCAAAATTTTTGAACTATTCAAACAGTTTTCCAATCACTTTTCAAACCACCATCATGTCATTTCAAAAAATTTTCACATTCAAACACTTTTTCACCTTCTCAAAAAAGTCAACAAAAAACAATCCAAATAATTTTTTCCAATAATTCTCAAAAACACTCCAAATAATGCTATCCAAACGGAGCCATTGTGTTTCTTTTAATAACAAAAGTTGTGCTGGTGGAATCTATATATTAAAAGGAAAGTATATTGCAAAACTTAATTAAAAAACCAAGACTACGTCAGAAATATCCAAAGATATGTTTAAAAAGAGAGCATTCAGAATCGTAGCCTGAAATATGAAATGCACTGTACATCTATTGAAAATTGTCGAATGGTTACCAAAATGTGAGGTTCACATTTACATTGATTCCAATGTGGTTTTCTAATTCTAAAAGGTAAAGGCATGGAAAGACTGATGAATGCATATTCGAGGATTAAATATTTAGTTTTTGGCTGAGTTTTCTGGTCATGGAAGATTATTGACAACATTCAATCTACTGATGCTACAGGAAGTTAGAATCTTTATAAAGTTCATTATTCACAAAAAAAAAAAAAAAAAAACAGAACACTGAAAGAACATCAAAGCACGAACATCATATGTGGCAAAAATAATGTGACCAAAACATTTTATGATGGGTGAAGATATGTGATGTCCTATGAGAGTAACATCATTCAAGGAAGAAAAAAAAAAAAAAAAAAAAGAGGAAAAACTCAAGAACTGGGATACAAGATAATATGCATGCAATGCATGAAAAATCACCTTTATTTACCTAAGAGAGTGAAATATTAAGAGGCACATGTGACAGTGCAAAACCTCATGCAAACACACTAAACCTTAAACACATATCTGTATCTACCAGATCAGAAAATCAGATGCAGGTCCTGAACATAAATACACACCTGAAAATGAAGGATTGTAGGCTTCACCAATCTTGTATTATAGAAAAACTCATAGTACTCGCCACCTTTCTCAACTGGCTTGCACTCCTAAATGGAGAATCGAAAATTATTTAATTGAACAGGAGAATAGCTCACTTTAACTTGTACCAACATTACATACCTTATCAACCGCTTCACCAGATGCAGGTACATTTTCATAATTCTGATACTGCAGAATCCTTGTCGTTCTATAATCCTCTTTAGTTATATTCAATCTGTTCCAAGGAATTCCCTGTATATCCTTCCCTTTCCTCGCTTGCGTAGCCGAGGTGTCAGTCACTTTCGTAAGCTATTCAGACACAGACATACACAAATTGTTACATAAAGTATCTAAATGCCCCCCGCCCCCCCCCCCCAACACACACCCAAAAACAAAAAACAAAAAAAAACCACCAAAATACCAAAAAAAAAAAAAAAAAAAAGCCAAAGAGAAGTGCAGGTCTAGAATCCCTATGAACAAAACCAGTAAGAATATTAGTCCTACTAATACTAAATTTGACCAGCTGATGTTATACATCGATACTAAACTAGCCAGTTAACTAACCATATCATATTCATCAAGGTTTGCATCTTGAGCATCATCATTTGCTTCCCCATCAATTTCATCAACGGAATCTGCTACATCGTCTCCATCCTCTTCCATGTAGTCCAATCGGTCAACTCTTTGGTGGTTGTTAGCCATGTTTTTCTTGATATTCCCCCGTTTTGGTTCGTTTGTTTCACTTCTGCAACATAACTGTCATTCCTAGTACATTAAAATGAATTTCTAAAACAACCTTATTTCCCTTAACAAGCTACAACCACCACCCACCATCTCTACCCCAAATAGAAGGAAAAATAAAAATCGAAACAACCCTTTTTTTTCCTCTGCTTTTTGTACTTTTAATTTCCCCCAAAAAAAAAGGCGAAAATTAAAAAAAGGGGGGGACTTTTAGGTTAAAAATAGAAAGAAAAAAAAAAACATGAGGTCAAATTAGTTGCCAATATCTACCATGGAAAACTGATAAAAACGAGAAAAAAAATCTAGGAATAAAGAAATTCAGTAACCGATTTCTAATTGAAAACCCAAAAAAATAAAAGAAAGAAAAACGAAAAAAGAAATCAGTAAAATGAAGGTTAAAAAATGCCAGCAAAAGACTCAGAACCCAAATGATAAAACACGCAAAAACCCTTCAAAAAGCAAACTTTTTTCAAAGAACATATGTAAACATGTCTGAAAAATTACCTGAAAAAACAGAACAGAGTTATGGCTTCTGAATTTCTGGAAAGAAGGGGAATTTTTTTTATTTTTTTTGATATCCTATAATATCTGATTTTATACTAAAAAAAGAAAGAAAGAAAAACCCAGATAGGATTGAGGTTTATTCTGTCTGCTGCTGTTTATAAACTGAGGCGGCAGTAGTTTTAAGGCTTTGGTAGGCCTTAGGTAGTAGCTAATGGTATTAGTGGGAACAAATAAAAAAGCAAATGGTATAGAAAGCTGTGAAGGGCATGAGTGGGGGCTTTGATTAGGATAGATGATGATGGATTGGTATTGGTAATAATAGCTGCTGAAAGGAAAGGGAAGGGAAGGGAAGGGAAGGGAAGAGTGTGGGAGATTGGTGAAAAGAATACTACAACTACAATGCACGGATGCTGTTCCAAGAGGTATATTATCATCAACATCATTATCATGTAGATCATGGACAGATAGAAGGTTAGCAATTCTAATCAAATAGTTGCATGCTTTGTGCAGAAATTAATGCATACATAGGGAGTTAGTTATTCTAATTGTCAATATCCATGGTATTGAATGAAAAAGTATAAACACACTTATTTTTAGTACAAATGTCCTGCATCAAATAATAATTTGTATGATGTAGATAATAGATGAATAGACTTAGCAATTACAGATGTTACTATTGTGTGGATTTTAAAATGCGAAAGTATAGATTTTCTTTTTTTTTTAACACGAATTTCACGCATCAAAAAATAGTATGCATCATCTCGACAATAGATGTATGGGGAGTTGGCAATTGAAACTGCTATTATCCAGAGGCTTTAAATGGAAAAAAGCATTGATACTCTTGATGTTAGTACTAGTTTCACGCATCAAATAATAGCTTGCATCGTGTAGATAATAGACAAATATAAAATTAGTAATTCCAATGGTCAAATATTCAATAATTTTAAATGGAAAAATATAGACTCTCTCGTTTTCATTATAAGTTTTATGCTTCAAATAATAATATGCATCATCTACACAGTAGAAAGATAAGGTATTACCAATTATGGCAATATCCAACTACTTTAAAATGAAAAACCATACATCTTGGTTTTAGTACAAGTGCTAGACACTAAACAGGTGAGGAGTTGAAAATTCGGATTGTCAAATATTCAACGCCTTTAAATAAAAAGGTGTAGACCCTGCCAGTTTCATTATGTGTCTCATGCAACACACATCAAATAATGATAATCATTATAGACTCCTAAACAGGAGATTCTTATGTGGACAAGTTCACGGTTTTATCTGTAAATTTTATAATTTAAAATAACATTAGGTAAGTAAAGTGATTTATTCTGATGTAAAAAAATAATGTAAAATAATATAAAAATATTTATGTAAATTTCTTTTAAACCACAAGATTCACAGATAAAACCGTAAATCATATTTATTTAAGGATTTTTCCTCCTAAACGGGTACAACATGAATTGGAAGGGCATTATTTTTCACAAATTTTTGTGTTTTGAGAAATGGAGAGCTAATAAAGGTTTGGATTACGATTCCTAAGTTGTGTTATAAACTCCAAAATCCAAATAATAAGGACCCACCCACCCATTTTCCTTAATATATTGTTCTATTATAAAAGGAAGAGTTATTATTATTATTATTTTGTTGTTGTCGTCTTCGTCATTTAAGTATTTAATTGTGTACTTAATCAACACTTCCAATGACAGAATAAAATAATCTAAAAAGCGCTTCATGTATCAATGCATGACTTTCTATTGCTTTTCAACTTTTAACCCTTTGGCTGTTTGATGAATGTTTTTTGAGGTATTTTTTTTTAAATATTATTATAGTTATTTTAAAGACTCTTTTTTGATATTGTATATGTGAGATAAAATGTTGATTGGAAAATCTATTTGAAATTTTTAAAAAATATGTTTTTAAAAAACATAACCAAATTAATCGTATATGTTCTTGGAGCAAAAATTGTTTACACGAATTAGTTAAAATTTTCACCACGTGTGCAATATTAAGTCATAAGATTCAAAATGTAATTATGTATCAAGTATTTAAATTTATATGTCTAAAAAAATTTTTACACTAATAATATATAATCATTAATTTTTATTTTTTAAAAGCAAAAACAGAACCTAACTGTACAATAGCTATTGATTTTGTTGATCCACCTGCATTAGTGGCTAGTTAATTATTTTAAGATTGCATATATGTGTTTCACTACATGGAATTGGAACCAGTGACATTGATACTGGTACTTCCAAATTTGTTAGTGAAATTTATTTCAACTTTTTCTAATAACTAAAAAGATACAAATACCCTTATGTTTTATTGCATTACGATTACCCGATTTTTATCCCAAAGTAAGGCAATCAACAAAATAAATATGAGAGTGCTAATTTTTACTCCCTCTATACAATTATCAAGTGATATTTTTGGTGATGATGTGTGCATTGCAAACTAATCCATTTTTACTTCATAAAATGGAGCCATGTTTAGGAAAAGAAAATTTTAAGCTCCTAAGAATTAGTAATTCAGCTAGCCACAATGTTGTAGTATTTAATGTAATATAATATCACTACGAGTAATGCATAGAGAAATATTTAGTATAATGTCCTTGTCCTAGAAAAAAATGTTATACAATGTCACATTGTGATATTCAAATAGTATCGTTGTGATTACTTCATTACAAGACAAATTAAATAATTTAAATAGATACAACTCACTCTCCTTTTACACGCACAATTTTAAATATTACAAATATATTTTTGGTTAAGCATGCCAGAGTTAAGGGTTTTTGGGTTTGTTCTTCATACTTTGAAATAAGTTATAAACGAGTAACTTAAAATTGAAAATGCGAGTTAATTTTGAAGTTTTATTGAATAAAAATTGAATATATATATATATATATATATTTGTTTTCCATGATAAAAAAAGGTTGAAAGCAAATTAATGACTACTTGCTTTTCAAAATCAGTTTTTATATTCAAAATTAATGACTACTGCAAGTCAATTGACTGTCTACATGCAGTCTCATTGGCAATCTCAAAAGGTTTTCAAAATCTTATATTGAAAACTGATTGTCTATAACTTATTTAGGGACTTTGTAGCATAGACAATATTCCATATCCTCTGCAATCCATATATTTAGATATCACTAGTTTGGTCGTGTACTTTTCCTCTTGTTGTATTGTAAAAGTTAAATGCTCAGAGATTAAGCAAGCTCATGAGCTTGCTAAATCTCTAAGCGTCTGTGTAACGTACTTTTTATTATAATAAATAATACTTATGATTACTTGAGGTTTCAAAAAATCAGTTTTTATTCCAAAACAAATAACATCTTGTTATATGGTTATCCTTTCACTTGTCACCTAATCAAAACCAATGAAGCACACTAATAAATTGTGTCCAAATATGCAATTATCATGCTACTAAAATAAGAGACAACTCATTTGATGTAATACGAGTTTGTTGTCTATGAGTTACCATCTAATCCTTCATACTTTTTGTTTTTGTACGAATTCATAATAATATATTCTATAAGCAATACCTCATGCAATGATGCAAACCAACACAGCAAGAATTGAGAAACTAATTTTGTATTCTCTTGATCAATTGGCAGATTAAAAGCAAAAGTGTTACACACGAAACTAACAGAATTTAGAGGAAGGTTTTAGTTTTTCATTCTTTCAAAATATTTGACTTTTTTCTCAATTATTTATATCCAAGATATAGCACTTTGACTTTTTTCTCAATTATTTATATCCAAGATATAGCACCTACAATTACATTAAATACACCTATGAGGCAAATTAACGAACAAAGAATATCTCAACACAAATTTAGACTAGGGGTAGGATTTTATGTCACCCAATTCATATCAAGTCTATTTCCACATTGATTAGATCTTCAAATTTGATGACAAATCCAATTATTGCAATGATTAATTAAATCTAAATATAAAGCTATTAAAATTCTAACTGAGTTTGGTTTAACAATTCCAACAGTTTGGAGATTACTAAGTTATTAACTCTGTGTGGAAACATGAGTGCACCAATTTACTAATACTCGGAGACCGGCAAATGGTTGGTGAGGCCAGCATGTCTCTAGTTTTCTTTTTTCAACACAGCACATTAATTGGTTTCAATATGTTTACTTTCCCATCTTAGTATTTTACACCTACTGATAAAATTTCAGAATTCGGGTTTCAAACTCAATAGTCTGGTCTTTTATTGTGTTATAGGTTGTTGTATATTTTTGTCACACAAAATATTTTATCCAATTATAGACCCATATTAAAAGATGGCCTTAAAAAGTTTTTGTCACACAAAATGAGTTATCGAATTATAGAGCCATACTAAGGTGCCGTTTGGTAAAACTGAAATCTGAAATATGAAGTTTGAAATATGAAATTTAAGTGATGAAAGTATTAAGTTACTAAATTGATAAAGTTTTACTTGTTTAATAATTAACTGAATATATGCACTGAATTTAAATATCTCCTCTCATAAATATAATTATTTTATATTAAAATTTTAAAATAATTTATTAATAATATATATGAGAAAGAAAGATATTGTTTGTTTGTGAGAAATGGATGATAAGTATATTTATGTGTGAGAAAGAAACTATGTGTATATATGTAAAAATGTATGTAAGTATGCAAGAGGAGAAAAATTACAACATGTGCTCGTACATATAAAGATAGAAAATGTATATGTGAAAGTATGTGTGTACACGTGCGTAACAGTGTATGTGTAAGAAAGTATGTACGTGTGCAAGAGAAACTGTGTGGGGAGAGAGAGTGTGTGCGTGCGTGTGAGAGAGAGAGAGAGAGAAATAAGGAGAGAGAATATGTGTATTTGTGTGAAAGTATGTGTGTATGTGTGCGTGCATGTGTGTGTGTGTGTGTGTGAGAGAGAGAGAGAGAGAATGTGCGTGCAAGAGAGAGTGAGAGTGAGAGTGAGGGTGAGAGTGAGAGTGAGAGAGATTGCGCATGTGATAAAGAGTATGTATATGTGCGTGCACGGGTGAGTGTGCGAGAGTGAGTGTGTGTATGTGTGTGCGTGATAGGGAGAGGGAAAGAGTATCAAAATTCAACAAATTAAGTGAAAAATTTTCACTTAAAATTTTGTACACAAATTGAATAAATGCTTAATGTATTAAGTGATAAAGGAATTTCGTTATCAACATACTGAATTCAAAAAGCTCTTAATACATTAATTTTCAGCATTAAGTTGTGTTATCAAACACCCTTAAACAGTGCCCGTAAAGTGTTTTCATGACATTAAAAATACCTTATCAAATTATAGAGCCATATGGAAAGGTACCCGTAGAGCAAAGATCCGGTGTAAATGTTTACACAGTTAGTTTTGTAATAATAATTATTTAGCCGAGTAATTATTCATTAGGCGTGGTTTTGATAATGATTGGAGCAAAGGATTAATGACAAAAAACATAAAATGCAGTAATTTTGTTTGCTTGGTTAGCCATTGCAGCCTGCATCAACTGACAAAGTATGATACATATCTTATTGAATTTCTGAATAATGATGATTTAGTGGTTTTAAGTATACATTCTCCTTCCCAATAATATCCCAATATTAGAGTCATTATAATTCTTAATTTAACTTTTTGCAAGGACAAGTAACTATTATAATTCTTTTTCTCTAGTTTATGCTCATGGACAGAAGTTTATGTGGATAAACTTTGATATATATTTTTTAATTTTGGAACCATATCATTTGGTATAAATGACCACTATTAAAATTTGAATATTTTCCTACCTATAATTTTTAGATATTTTGACAGAATTGTGGGATCTTCGCGTTGTTAATAAATACTGTTTCCTGTGCACTTTATAAATAAACATATGATTCTACACATAAGTTAATAACGAATAAATTTACATATGTAACTCTTAAAATGGCAAAATTGACAAACAATCAACATTTTGTGTTTACTTTATAATTGTGACTTGCATTTTGGAATATCAAAACACGAAAATATAATACCACCAACGGGCTAGATGAAGTAGGAAGAATGCTGTGAATTGTCTTGTCGTGATTTGGGATTTGTGAAGTAGGAAGATTTGGGATTGTCTTGATTTATTTTAAGTATTTAATTCATATTGTGTTTCTTAAGTTTTGTTTTAAATTGTCATATCATCTGTCAAATAAACTGTCTTAAATTTTTATCCTTTGAATAAAACTAGTTCTTGATGGAATTGTCACTTTTCAAAAGAGAAAAGAAAACCAAACGGAACGATGCTCGTGGTTTTTTGCCTTGTCACATGCCTTGCTTTTGTCAAATGGACAAAGAAACACAGGTAAACATAAAATCTGAAAATCCAATTTCTAACATGAAAATGACGCATAACTACATACATGTGAAAGTGTTTAATGAAGCATCAAGAAAAAGTGTAGAGCTCATTTTCATTTTCAACTTCTCCCATCCTATGGTTTCTTTTATTTTCTTTTTTTTTTATTTACAAGAAAAGCTATAATTAATAAACTTGTACATTATGGAAAACCCTCTAAAATTTCATCTTTATTTTCAGTATTCCCTTTAAAGTGGACATTTTAAGTCTAATAAGATAAAAAAATATGCCCCAAATTCAAGACATTTTTTGTCTCATTTTTCTTTCCTTCTTTCCCTTGTTTTCTATCATCCGATGCCTTGTCTATATATGAAAAATTCTTACATGTACTCGGTCCACGGCTCTATCTGTGAACTTCCTGATTTAAAATAGAATAACGTTAACATTCTTACATCACTTTCTTATATTAGCATGCATCATTATGCTTACGTGACTCTATTTTAAACCACGATATCCACAGGTGGGATTGTAGATCCCATCCATGAAAAAATTTCCCTCTATATATGTGTGCGTGCACGTGTAGCTTCCATACTTCAAAAGATTCCATGGTTCTAATTAGGATGCTTCATGGATATATACTATATTTCTAAAACTGAGGCTTCCAACTGGATATGCCTCCACGTTGCATAAGAATATTAAACTGGGTACAACATTTTAAAAAATGTCGCAATTCTAAATCTTTGTTATGAAATTTGAAATGCTTAATTGAAATGGCATGGTAACTTTAAATTGGATATGACCCTTCAAAAAACATTGCAATTTGAAGGATTGGCTATTATTCATCCTGTATATAAGTTCTAGGGATCAATAGAAATGGTAGGCCGTTCGATTTATTCACAGTAACAAAATTCTAAACCTTTAGATGGGTAAATCCATTGCTGGCAATCAAACTAAAACGGGAAGATCTTCAACTCAAGGAGATCCCTATGTAGCAAATTTAGTTTTCGAATGAAATTTAGTTGGCTTACTAACTAATGGAAAAGATCTTCTATCCGATAAACAACTGTTTAATACTAAATATATGTGGAATGAAGATTCAACAAATAGAACTTTAAATTTCTCGAGGCCAAGATATGGAAATAAAAAGGAAAAAAATCTAAAGGTGGATGATTTTAGTTCATTTCCTAGGCGGAATTAAACTTCGTATGTTTTATGTTTTGTTCCTATATGAACATCAAAAGAAAACAATTTGGAAACAAAATCTTGAGATTGTTGCTAAGCAATTGTCTAGCAATTTGAAACTTATTAGGGTGTATTATAGATATCATTAAACAAACTTATTTTAGGGTGTATATTTGGCCACATGTGGAAGATTTTTGAATACCGGGACATGTATCATAATTGTTCCTCCCAAAATTGCAGCTATATCTGCCGACCAGATTGATAGGTACAGACAACGCTTGTATTTCTTAAGCTTCAATACCCGAAGATTTCAAAATTGATTGCTGTTATCGGAAGACTGCTCTAGAGAATAATTGTAAACTCAATAAAAAATTATATAATTGCTTAAGAGGTAACACCTTGACTTTAGGAGGAATATTAAGAGATACTACTAGAACTTGAAAATTATCTTAGCCTACTATTTTTTTACCATATGGATGAGGTAAACACTTTTTTGGAAGGACTTTAAATCTTTGCATCAAAAGATGAATTGAAATCAAAGTAAAAGATATTAGTGGATGTTTGAAATGATAATCTGTTCATCTCCAAGGCAGATTGATTTGATTTTCATTCGAAAATGGGATTTTGTTAATTCTAGATGCTGATTTTTGTTTCACCACACCATTAAGGAAGGTGGCCAGGCTATCGATTCATTAGCAAATGGGGTATTAAACAGCCTTCTGATTTTGTATTTTCTCCGAATTCTCTCCCATCTCATAATAAAAAAGATGATTGACACGCACAATTTAGATTGAGGTTCCTATTTTTGCTACACACCATTTTGGAGTGAGACTGCCAATATAACTAACACTAATACACACTCTTTGCCACACCCTAAACACACGC
Organism: Mitragyna speciosa; assembly: GCA_024721245.1. NCBI lineage: Eukaryota > Viridiplantae > Streptophyta > Magnoliopsida > Gentianales > Rubiaceae > Mitragyna > Mitragyna speciosa. The sequence goes on from CM045571.1 coordinate 9,402,914, forward strand.
ACCCACCCTATTTCTAACTGCTAAGTTCGGAATTTGAATGTTGAACCTTGGCAACAAGGGTAACAAGGGTGTTTCGGCCAATTTAGCAAGCTCAATTGGTTATTTAGTTTGTGGAGTAGAGTTTCCAATTCCCCTCTATTATCTGTACTCAATTCCTAACTTCCCAACAACATTGTGGATTTCCTCCCCCCCCCCAAAAAAATAGCATTGTTAGATTTTAGGACTACAAAAAGGTCAATTGCTGTTTGGCCAAGCATGCCTTTCACATTTGAAGTTTATAGGTATGCGATGTGTTCATAAGCACAGCTAGTTGGAATGTCATAAATGCTACTTAAATAGCAGGGTAAGTCGTCCTCACCAAGAAGAAGAAAAAGGAGGAGGACCTTTTTTTTCCAACAAAAGAAAGATTAAAAAACAAAGAGAAAGAAACTCTTAACCCCACATGAAGAATTTAGCCCATATGGATGACAAAGTCCAAGATTTGATGTTCGAACTTGATAGAGATTGCTGCATTTAAAAAAAAAAATTATGTTTCAACTTGTTTATTCCACTAATCATATATGATGATTTGTATCCATTCTGCTCACCAACATACTAAATTGCACTTGTGTACGTAAACTAGCTATTTAGTTTACTTCATATGGTAGACAACAATTGTACTTCAAGTCTTCACTTACTTCAGAGAATTTAAGTAGCATTTCTAGAAGACAAAAGAAACGTGTGCATTCAGATTATTCTTAACTACCAAATCTATAGAATTTCAAAAGAGAGAAGCACTATTATTATTTCTTTATTCATAAGAATTATAACTAAAGATTTTTTTTTCTTTTATGTTATTGGTTGTAGTTCAGCAGTCCCTTTCGTTTAATCGAAGTTAATTTTCTTTATGTTACGTGATTTTTGTTTGGGGGTTACCAGGAAAATTGAGTATATAAGACAAAAATGGAAGTCTAGAAAAAGATAGTGGGGAAATTTGTAAATCTTGTTTATGAAATACTGCGTATTTAATTTCTAGATTAATGGTAGTATATTTTTATTTGACGTGTCTAAGTTATTAAGTGTTCATTTTTGTACACATTATATTAAAGTTAGATTAGCTTACAGTGTGAAAATTGTTACGTTCAGGTGTATAAAAATTTATTTTTCTATTATCTTTGCACGAATCTCTTGTAATTTGCATAATATAACCTTAATTTATCTGCATAAAAAATGTGTTGGTGGGCAATTTTAAAATGAGACTTATTTTCATTGTTTAGTATTATCGTTATTTAAAGGAAATTATCGTTGTTACTAAGATTAGAGGTAAAATAAAATGTGACTTGAAACAAAAGAAATGCGAATAAATGAGGTTGGTGAAATTTAGGAACAAGAGATGAATTCCATGTTATTTCAACAAAACTCGTGGGAGGTACTCCAAAATTTTGTGCACCAAGTACCCAGTAGTATCTTATCAAAGATCCATTGCATGAGATGAGCATTTGTTATAAAGCTAATTTTAGAAACTCCCCATAATGTTTGGTCAAAGTTGCAGTTTACCTTTTAACCTTTAAATCTTTTCACTTGTCTCCAATTTCAATCCACCTTATCAACTTAATATTTAAAACATTAAGAATTGACAAAAATACTGCCCCTCCTAAATAATTTTTCAAATTACAAAATCTTTCCCACTTTCTTCTTTGCAACTTTATAGTTGAAAAAGAAAAAAATTGTTCAAAATTTTTTTAAAAACTCATCACCCATGCATTTAGTGATAAGCCTTAAATTCTTATTACACACCAAAAGCCTGGCAAAAACTTGTGTTTGATTAATACTATAAGAATTTCAAAGATCTAACTATCTAAGAACTGTCCAAAAAAAAAAAACCTACTATAATGGACTAAAAAATAGACTGTTTCTTGATATTTTTGGGCGAAAGAATTTTAATTTTTATGGCTAGTTTTTGAGAATTTTGGACAGGAAAAAAAGGAAAAGAAAAAAACTTAAAGAAAAGAAAATGTGTTGTTTGGGAGTTTAGATATATAAAAAAAAAAAAGAATGAATTTTGATGTATATCTTCATTTCATAGTCTTTTATGGAATGAATTGTTATCTTGAAAAATAATTTAGGATGTGATACTTTTGTCAATTCACAATATTTTAAAGATTAAGTTAATGAGGTATACTGAAATTGGGAATAAGGTGAGAAGAATTAAAAGCTACAACTTTAACCAAACGTTAAAGAGAATTTTTGAGATTAACCCTTTGTTATATTGAACTTTTGGTCTTCAATGAATGAGCAAAATAGACGTTTGGATAAAAACAAAAAATGCCAAACCTCGCCCAATATCACAAATCTGTAGTCCAACTAATATATCCCAGCATCAATGTTTATTGATTTACAAAAAAAAAATAATGAAAAAAATAAAGTAAAGAACGTGTAAATTGAAAGTTTGGCGAAATATTATTGGATTAATTTACCTAATTATTGAGAAATGAGTTGATTTAAAATTTTAAAAAAATTATTGATCTCAAAAGCCATTTGCCCACTGAAAAAATTATATTCTAGACTTAATTTTTAATTCCCAAAATTAGAAGAATAGTGGCCTAAATGATGATCAGCCTAATCATGGATCCCATAAGGAAATCTTGACTTGTGCTTCTACACATTAAAAGTCCCTCTTTGTTCAAATCGATAAATAAGAAAAATATGCTAAACAGATGGCACATTGTTGTTGAAGTTCACGACTGGTACATGATGAACTCCAAGTGCTCTGCACTTCTTTTGGTGAATTTTGTCATCATAAGACAGGCCCATTTCTCTTTTCTTTATAAAGTTACAAAGTTATTGGTTAGTTCCTTTAAGAGATCCAGCGACGAGATTAGGAAACTACAAAATCAAGACCCAAATAGTAACAAATTCAAATCTATATATGGATTGCTAAAGAGACAGACCCATTTACCTCCACATTTTACACGAACCATAAGGAAACCCCGGCCTCATAGTGTTGAACACTTTTTTTTTTTTTTTAATGACAATCACTGCTCAAAGATTCCAAGTCATCATACAAAGAAACATCACATCTAAGTCATTAATCTTTTCCTTTTCCCTTCAAAAAAAAAAAAAAATCTTTTCCTTTTGGTTTTATTGATAATTTCTCGTGTCAAAATCTGCAAGTTAAGGTATATACTGTTACTATAACAACTTTTCTGCAATAGAAACGCATAAAATCAATGCGCGTCCGTTATTGTTAATCAACTGAACCAGCCTTGCACGCCCAACCGGTGAGTAGGGGTTCGAATCCTCCTTCCTGCGCTTTCCCCCTTCCCCTCGTACCCTTTCCCTGTAGGTCCATTCTCACTACCAAGTTAATGGTTTGGGAAAGTCTCACCCTGGCTGTACTGTAAATACATCTTTTGTGTGTGTGTGTGTCCTGGCCCAGCAAGTTATAACGCACAGTCAAAAAAGCCCAACCATGATGCCAAGACAATCAAGCTGGCTAGCCTCGAAGCCTCAATGGTTCAGGGCAAATAGGTAAACAATGACAACATTCACAGCCCCCAACACCCATTACAGTAAGCTAGAGGACAGAAGCTTTTGGAAGAAGGAAAGAGACTATCACGGCAACATGCTCTGAGGGAGGACATTAGTAATACTGTTAACACAGATAGTAACAGAATGCTACGTGTATATCTTGCAATATAAGAGTTGTATACTATATACACAAAAGTATTATTTACACAATTCCCTTCTTGCAGTATGTTGTCCTATACAAGCCAAAATTTCAATGTACCAAGTATTCTGCTACAGGAACAGGCTACAAACTAATCCTTTGTGTGTCAAATGGGATCACCTATCTTGCCAGTCAAACCAAAGTCTGTAACTTACTAAAGCGAATTATTTTAACTGCCAATAATTTTCTATATCAAGTTTTTGATCTTAAAATTCACCATGGTGGTCATGAGTCAGTGAACAACCCATGCAGCAAAGCCATTAGTAACAAGAATATAAAAGTCTTTTGTACACTTTTGCTGAAAGCACAAGATATAGAATGAGCACCAACAAGATGTACAGATCCGGTAATTTCATCCTTCAATTTAATACTGGACGAGCCTGAAATCAATCAAAATTAACAATGAACAGATAAAATGATCATAAGAAAATATTCGATATGCTAGGAAGCAATTCTGAGTTGTTTTCCAACTGTGAATTTAATTTTCAACAAAGTTCATACACTTCAAATCCCCTACATTAAAAAAATACCAAAAACAACAATTACAACTTGGAGCTGTGTTGCAACAGCAAAAATGTAATATCGCAATTTAGAAGAGCAAAATGTTCAGCTTTATAACTTCCACTGAAAGGAGGAAAGGTACTATTAAAAGGGAAAGACATAATGCTTTTGCAGGTTGCAATCAACAAAATAGCTTCTTATTTATTGATTACACCAAGAAAAGGATGTATAAACGTGAATTGATACAATCTAAATTCTAAAGTTCACAATTTGTCAACGTCAAGCACAATTACTTTCATACCAGTTAGAAAATGCTGAAATTTGGCATAAAATTATAGCTTGCTCAGTGCACATTAGGAACAAAGAGTTATTGGACAAATAAATGCTTGTCTACTTACAATTGTAATCTGTCCAACCAATTGTTTGATTCTCCAGATCATACAAGACCAGCTTGTTTGATAGTACCAAATCTGTAACCAAGAGAACAATTTATGCTTAAACAGAAAGGGGAACCAAGATGAGGAGATTTGTAAAGGTATCATAAAGCTGGTCGTTGAGCTACGCACCACCAAAGGATAAAACAAGTTAGCTAAATCTAAAAAGAGCTTCAACTATTACCATAAGACGCAATCACAATAGTCCTATGGTTGATTTTCCCTCCGATCGTACTTATTTTTCTTGGCATTCAGTTCCTTCAAAAAATCCCAAAAAACTATGTTACTTGGACTCAGATTCAGGTTTGTGTGTAGATATCAGATTTGTTAATTTTCTAAAACTAGGATACGACAACTCCATTACAGACTTGGACATGGGTATGGGGCGTGTTTTGTATCATCATCTGTAAGTAGTATATTAAGAAAATATGACAACATCAACCAACCAAAATTATTTTGTGATTCATGTTTCAAACAAAATCTAAGTATTTTATGCGTCTATAAATCATTTCTTAGTGTTGCATAAGGTAAAAAAAAAACATACCAGGGAAGGAAAGAACGAAGACATACAATTAGAATAAAAATCTAATTCATGCACTCATAGTGGTTTTAACCATGATATAAACTATGCACCCTTTTCTCCCTCCTTTATTTATTCTTCTAGTGTTTATTAACTTTTAGGTGCCCCAAACTTCAAATGAAGTGGCAGCCACATATCCCATCAAGATCATAGTCCTCTATCTTTCATTCCATTCTTTCTCCTTCTTCCATTCTCCTGTTGCCATTAAGAGTCTTGACACCAAAATTAAAACTCAACATCACATTGATTCTGTATTTGTGTTTCATCAGATTAAATTTTCAAAATAGAATAGAATTTATGCTTCAAAACTACTGGAATCCCCAGAAAAAGGAGCTCAACTTGCTACCACGTACTAGAGGCGCCATCACATCCTCCAAACGAATGCCAAACTGCATAAGATTCACTTGCGCGACAAAGAATTTTAAGTTTAGAGCGAACCAAAATCATGAACTCGTGAATTCAATTACACAGCCATTACTAAATCAAACTAGATCCAGCTCTTCAGGTACCAAAAATCAAATCATTATGTACAGATAGATTCCCACAGTCATGGACTCTCAAATCCTCAGAGAATTTAGTTCATGTGTATGTGTGCTTTTATGTCTACTAGTGTGTTTATTGGTTGAGAGAAATTAGATTTGTGTCGTTGAGGAAGGAGGATGTCAATGGTGGAGAGAACTCAGTTGAGGATTTAGGAGGAAAAAATAGACAAGTAAGGGGGAGGTGGAGGGAAAAAAAATATTGGAGCAGACTGCAGAAAGGACGAAGTTTGGGGAGTCGCGGCTGCATCAGGTGTAGAGGGAGAAAGTTGAGAAACAGGCAAGTTCTTTAGTTTGCATTTTTTATTTCTTTTTGTTGCTATAGGTGTAGTAGGCATTTTTTTTCCCTTTTTCTGCAATTTTTCCTACTTGTTTTCCTTACCATAGCTATGCTTTCATTACCATGCCACTATTTTTATTTTTGCCACTGCTTTTCTTCTTCCTCCTTTAAATATGTGCTCTTTCACTACTTACTCTACTCTTTTTCTTTTGATAATTAAATCTTCATCCTTTTTATTATTATTATTATTATTTGTTTTTTTACTTCTTTCACAGATGGCGTTTCTGTGTCATTTTATTATTTCCGTTAGCAGGGTTTAGGTGCTGTTACTGACAGGGAGGTCACTGTAATTTGGACAACCTTAGAAATTGATTCATAGTTTTAACAAACCTAAGGGGAGGTAAATGTAATTAAACCATATTTATATGTGAAGGTTTCTGATATTAATTCAGAATTCTTGGAAAGAGAAATTCTTGCTAAAAAATATTCTATGGTCTAGACACCTCAGTCAATCAAACTATGTGTACATTAAATTTCAGTTCCCTCAGAATATCACTTATGATTTTTTTCCCCTATTAACCTCAGGAAATTAATACATCTTGAGATCTCAAAAGAGTAGAGCACATAAAGTCAAAAGGCACAAGAGACATTAATGAATTACATGCAACAGATTAATACCTCCTAGAAGCGTAATATTCTTCTTGTCACCAGATAATACCCCACTATTTTGCCAGCCAACACACATTAAACCTTCCTGGAAAAAAGAAAGAGAAAATAAATTTCCTGCTAAATATAAAATAGAGTGCATGAGTATTAAAACAAGCTTTTAAAGAAATATATTAGCAAAAATAAAAAAACTATATCTGCAAAGCTAAACAGGTCCTTGAGGTATACCGTATGCAATACCTACCTGCTTGCATTTGACTCAACTAAGAATGTTCTATATAAAGAAAGGACTTTCTTGCTTACTAATGTTATTGTATTATAAGACAATGGGCTGAATTGGTAGGTATACATACCAGTTAACTTCTGGTTTTCAGCTTTGACAATTTTACCTAATTAAGTCCCTTAGCAATCTATCTGCAATGTCACAACATTTCCTGAGTTTCCTCCTCATTAGACGTAAACGAGGTTGAAATGAAACTCCTTAAATTGATTTCTTATGTTCCAAACCGCCTATTTCCCACACTGTAAACCAAGAAGTTTGACAATGAAATCAACATCATCCAGGGGTCAATTCAATACATCTGTAGTACTCAGTCCAACTGTTTGACCATGAGCAAACTCGGAATTGTTATCATCAACAAGTTATGAATAAACCAATAGTTGCACAAAAATCTTATGAGGCCTGCAAAATATTCCCCCCCTACCCCCCCCCCCCCCCCCCAAAAAAAAAAGCAACACAAAAAAAAAAAGAAAAGAAAAAAGAAAGAACCGAAAAAGAGGAAAACAAAGAAAAACAAGTCACTTTACAAAGAAGAACCTTTAATCACAAGATACTTACATAAGGAAACAGATAATCATGTGGATACACTTTCAACTGAAGTAAATTTCCAAAGTGAAAAGTGACGGGGGGAAATCCATCATCGACACTGCAAAAGAGGAAATAAAATTTTGCCATTGGATTACCCATGATCATCACCAGAAAAAAATAACAAAAAAAAAAATGCAACGATTTAAGTCAGAAAAAAAAAATTTCAAGGAAGCAACTCCTAATCCACAGAACTTCAGGTGATAGGAATAAAAAATAAATCATGCAATAGTCCATCTCCAATATTGTAACCATCTCCTTAGCAACAATTTTCAAACGAAACCAATCAGGGATTCCCAAATCCAAGTGGAATTTCTAGTAAGTTAAATAACTTATTGCATTACCAAGACAATTGTGGAGCTATTAGTACATGTATTCTAAGTAAAATTTTTGCTAGGAGTTAGAAGACCAATGTTCATTCAAGCAGCACAATTACTGCATCTCCTCATACAAGATTACAGCTTGAAGCATTAGAGAGAACAATGCAAAAGTTATCTCAAATTAGAGTATTGGTGCATACACTATAAGAAATAGTTTTATACTTGCATATCAGATGAAAGACTAAGACATAACAATTTATTTTTTAACGAACCAGCATCTTGGAGGTGGAGGATTTCACATAGATCACCCCACTGGTTTTATTAATCAATAAAATGACGACAAATACAGAGTGCACCTTAATAGCCTAATCCCTTGAAAATATAAGTTAGAGACTAAAGCCTTAAAATAAAATTCGAATTATTTTCTAATGTTGGTAAGATAACCTCCCAAGAGTTTGTCACATTTACAAAGACCGACATTGAAATTTTGCACATAACACTAACCTTCCCTTTCACTGACCCGTGACTTTGACCTGAAAGGACCTTCCTTCTTACTCTCTCTATAATCCTTGTACGATATAGTTTGAAAACATAACAATATCCTTTTGATCAGGTCATCAATTCAGTTGGGTAATACAACATGAAACCTAAAAGGCGGTTAGAGTATTTTGAAAATCATAGGCAAGGTCACTGTAAGGAAATGTCAAGGACAGTCAACAGAATATTGTCTATATGTATTTAAGTTCCAATCAGTGTTTATTTTCATTTCTTTAAGTAAAAATTTTATAAAACTTCCACCAAAACAAGCAGAAGGAATTAGCTGTGCAAATGAAAATGAATCAACTAAAAACTCAAAATCTCATATTTTACATGCTTACTGCATTAATAAGATACAAAATTATTTGTAACCTATCCCCCACACTTGAACAACCCCCCACCCCCCCCCCCCCCCAAAAAAAAACACAAAAACAAAAACACAAAAAAAAAAAATGCAGGACAATATCATTCCACTCTTACCATTATCTCTAAATAAAATATTAGGTTACCCATGGACAGAATAAAGTCATGTCGAACTGCATATTTGAGCAACAAAAGAAAATGGCCAAATGAAGTAATCACCATACCTCTCAGAATAGTCAAAGCATGTATAGTCATCGTGAACTGTAAGCAGTTTCAAATCTGGTTGCCAGGACAGTATCTTCACAAATGTGTAAATTGACAAAACATAAGATACATGTGCAGTCCAACACTCCAACTTGTGTGGTTAGGGCAAACATATCTATAAGAGACGAGATACCTTTAACACTAGCGGCTGATAAATCGCTTCAGGGAAATAAGCCAAGGTTGTACCACTATCGATTATTGCCCCTGTTTCATCTCCGAGCATAAATACCCCTCTAGGAAGACTGAGGGTAGTGTTACCAATGTCAATCGCTGTCATATTGACATTATAATGTGACCTGAAAATTTTCATGGAAAATTTCATATACAGTTTCAGTTACCAGAAAAGATAGAGCAGAGTTTCAAAATGAATACTGTACAATATAAAATGATAAACACCCAGAACAGAAAGCAAACTGCAGGACACGTTAAACTGCTAATTGTATCTGTAAAAAACGATAATACAACGCAAGCCTCTAATGACGGAAGGCAACCACATCGCAGGCATCTAACAAGTGTCTGCTCAATGTCACAAGATTCGATGCAGATTGATTCTGTTCCACTATATTATATTATAGTTAATACTAATAAATAGCCATATAATATTTAGTCATTTTGCCCTTCAACTATCGTGTGTCTCCCTAAATTTTCAAAGCCACCGTATAAGGTGGAACAGTCCTTGACTCTGAAAGAGCAGTTAAGTCGTTGATGTGTTTTATAGTACACAAATAGATGCAAGAGGGATGAGATGCTGTCTTTCTCCTTGAAATACTACTTAATATAGTTTTCCCATCTGTATAAAGGCAATAAAGATGCATCCTCTTGTATGCATATCTAATAATTTTCTTTGCATAGCATAATTGCTTTGTTGGCCTCATTTTCTCAAATTGAGTGCCCTGCGTCTTGCATGGGCATAGGATCTAGTCACCATGTGAATATCGGTACATGGTACTTTTATCCACAATAAATTCATGGATTTCCTTTGCAAGAACCAACATCAAAATCAGCAAACAAGAGAAAAGTGACAAGAATTTAATAGAAGATTATTTTTCAATAATCAAGAAGCCATCTTTTCCACTATATCAGAATTTGATGCATGGACATAGATCTAGTCACTGTGTGAATGCTAGGTCAAATTAACAGTGGTTTTTAGGCCATTTCAGTTTAATCTTCTTCTATTCATTAATATAATAAAAGAAAGGCAACGAACTATTCAACCTTGTCAAATATGCTTTAACATGCAAAACAGCGGAGAAAGAACAAATAGAGAAAAAAAATATTAAATCTGAAAGTGAAGTATTTAAGTTCATAGGAAATGGAGTACATACTGGTTTGGTATCAGTGCTGTCATGTTAACTTTTGGTTGAACAACATGCCCAATCGCAAAAATTCCACCACCATTCACACCATCTAAACAATGCGCAAACATATTTTTCACTCTTCCAGATGATGCAAGCTGCGAAATCATGGAAGAATTTGCCTTTCCAAAACCCAATACCCCATCAAGAGCATCATCAGTGGAACCAATATCTGCTGATGGTCCAGCACCACACCTGCCAAATAAGCAGACTTAGTAATTGACCCAAAAAAAAAAAAAAAAAAACAAAAGAAAGAAATCCCCTTGCCAACTGCAAAAGCACAATTACCAAGAAACTTAGACTGCACTATTAAAACTAATGCATAAAACACATAAGATCAAGTTTATATTCACACAAAATCAACAAGTGGAAAGCTAAGGCAGAAGTCTCATCCAGTTTAGAGTAATATGGTGCAACAACAGGGAACAGAAACAAATACAGATCAAGCACCTACTCAGATCCCTCACCCAGCTTTCTTCATGAATATTCATTCATGAAAATTTTCTCTTGCTTTTTCAGTAAAATGATATTCAGCATTTACAAGGCTACATACGACTAACTTGACTTAGCCATGACATGCAGCGAAGACCCTTTTTTAGCCAAAAAAAGCTAATAAATAGGACCCAAAAAAAATTCCTAAGGTCAAGATTTCTATCATCAATATAATTTGTTACATCACAGTAACTTGACCTTACAGCTAAACTTTACATTACTATCAATCCATCCTTGTTTTAGACAGGTAAAAAGAAATTATTGTGGATAGCGTATCAGGCTGTCACACAGTCCACCACTTAACAATAACCTGCCAGCAGCAATAACAAAGGAACAAACAAAATGCAAAACAAGGTTTGCACAAGAAGCTCTAACCAATCCTACCATACATTGACATTTTAATTTGTTTCTGAACTGCAAAAGGGCTGATTCTTACATGGCATAGGCACCTGGATGGTACCTCCATTAAATTGCTCACCACTGAACTGCACAAAATTTGACTAAATCATCTCTACACAGTTACACAATGATACACCCAGCACGCAAAAAAAAGCCTGTTGAATGGATGGCCACACACGTGGACAAAATATCTTTTAGCAAATTAAGATAAATACGCAGTCCAAAAACCTTTTGAAACCAACAGCTTCAGATTACACTAGTTGCCAAGAGATTTTCACCTACTGTGATGAAGAGTATCATGTGGAAGAAAAGGTCCTTAAAATTTCTATTCAGATATCCAATCTACTATGATGGTGATGGATCATGCAGTAGAGTGCAACTATATAATCTTAATAGGGCTGCACGTTGTTCAGATTCATAAAAGACCAAACAAAATCCACAATACGTACTACCTTAAGCACATATGACAAAAGAAGAACAACAAAGAAAACATCAAGATGAACAAAAACTTGAGCATAGGTCTCAAGCAACCTAACCTTGAAATTGAATTAAAGATTATACAATCTCTTTAATTTTGATGCTTCTATTTTGACCTGCACGGACTTTGTATATTAGCGTGACTATGCGGAAATTCGAACAGAAACAAATCAGAAAAGAGTCATATTCTTCAATATCTGTAAGAACTAAATTCTGAACTTAATATATAATCAGATCACAGGATGCAGAAACTATTCAGCATCCACTGCACTCTAGTCTGTCAAGAAACCAAGTAAACCATCAATTGGGGAATCTAAGTCAACCATTATAAATGAAGGCTGAGGATTTGTCACAAGAGCCAGAGGATTCAGAAGCAACAAGGTTTAGACAAAGAAAGAAGTTGCACTATTACCCCAAAAGACAAAAAATTGTTGATATTTCTGCATCGGGATTTCAACAGTTGTATGTAGAAGTATCTAGGAATTTGGATGAAATATTGAAACTAGCTTGATTTTGAAAATGAAAATTTTAATTTCCAAAAAGGAACTGGTTCTCCTGAAAAATTGAACTGGAGACACAGAATTCTATGAACTCTCCACCTAGAGAAATTTCACGCTATTATTATATTCTAAACTATTGCAGATGGACGAATGAAATTGGCACCCCCAATTTATGTATGTCTACAACTTTTGATATTTTTTAGTACAACTATTGAGCTATAAATTTCATCTCTGAAGTGACAAAAGAACTTGCAAAAGTCAAAACCCAATAGTTGTACAACAAACTTGCGCACCTACTTTTATCAGCCAATATCAGTCTTTCTGGAATTTTTGCCTGACTAACTCCACTTTCCAGTTACTTTCTGACACATACTAAGTACTAACGGCTTCTAAACATGGGCTCATCAATTTTATAATATACAATCTCTATCCTAAAGAAAGTTGAGATTTCCAAAAACTTATGTAATAAGAATTTGATTCCTAAACTTACCCAAAAAAAAAAAAAAAAATTGCATCCTAATCTACCAAGACAATTCCTTCACAATGTGTACAAGAAAACTCTCATATTTAACTTGCCATAAGCTGATAAATCTTCAATAATTCATAAAATCTTGAAATCAACACTGTTGTGCATCCCACAGGTTACCATATGTAATGGTTATAAAGAAATATAAGTCAATCAATAACACTGTATTAAAGTAAAATGTCTTCATATATCAGTTCAAGTTTCTATTATGTTTCTATCGCTCGTGCTAGAAATATTAAAACTACAATCAGGGATGGAGCTAAACTTATACCAGTCCCATTACTAAAAATTTACATACGATGAATCCTAGATTATGATCTTTTTTTTCAAGCTTCTGAATGCCAATTTTCATTCTTATTCAATTTCTGCTTCAAACTTCTTTTTTTCCTCCACTAAAACAGAGCACAACTCTCACGTAGATAAGACAATAGGTATAGTGTCTTCTCATTTTTCCACAACAAATTAAAATAACCATTAGATTTAGATGAATCAGCTAGAGAATACGGATCGTTCTTCTTGCTTATACCAACAAAAAGGATGCAAATTCCTTAATTAATAAACCTTTTGCCTCTCATGATTAAACATTCATATTATATGTCTAGACATTCCTGTTCCACAAACACTACCCTGCCCCGAGGAGCCACTCTTCACACATTCCTTTTCACATTTTGGTCAGAAACCAACATCAGTGGACATGAAGCAGGCTGAACCACCAAAAAAGCCACAAGCAGAAGAACTGGTTCAGGTAACAACTCATCCTCGTTTATCTTTTTCACCACTCCAAGCTGAAGACTCAACCAAAACCACAACATCACCAACCAAGGCAACTTAAAATCAAATTTGACCAATTTTGCAGTTAGAAAGACAAAGACAGTATCTTCTCATTTAACCAAATTCCAGAATTAACAAACACTAAAAAGTTTCTTCCGTAGTTTCCAATTTATCCACTTTAATTCTTTTAGCTTCTTTTTTTCTGACACTAATGTCTTGACTTTCTTCTCTCCCACTTAATGCTGCCCTAGTTTAGTGTGAAGGGCATCCCTGAAGCTCCTTCAATAGGAGGAGAACCCTAAAAAGCACATAGATTAGAACAAACAAAACTAGGATGAGTTCTAAGGTAAAATTGAAATATCAAGTTACAATTTGTGCAGTCCATAAAATCAGGAGCTATTCTGAATAAGAAGACGAACATACATAAACATTTCTGAAAGCTAATATATCCACATTTAAAAAGCAGCAGTTTATGATGATCAATGTACCAACAGAAATACAACTAACCCGAAAATAACACTTCCATTTGCTGATTCAGTTTGAAGATCACCAGACACTCGATCATACTGAACAAAATCCTCCACAAAGTATCCCATGCTAAAACTCCCATCTCCATAAACCTCTGTATATAGACAAGTCTCATTTGCTGTACAACCTGAAGCTGAACCGCGCATGATCTCCTGACAGAATTCTCGGTCACAAGTAACCAATTTGCCAGTCAGAGAATCCTTAGGATTGTATGGTGTTAATTCCAGCTGCCAAAAGAGCACAAATTCAAAAACTTGTAAATGACCAACATTTTTCTTGTACAATGGGTGCTTGAAATTGGATGTAATAAAACCTAAAATGGGAGACATACACCACGATAGCCTCTTGTAGGGCATTGCCGGCAATTAATGCAGTTAACCCACATTATGTCGCTTCCTGTATCCACTTGCACATAGTAATCCTTTGCAGGAGTTCCAATCCCTATTTTAGCATAGTACAGCCTACATTCAACGTATCAACAAATTACGCTCCCATGCATATAAATTGTAAAAAGAAAAGAAGAAGTTCAGAGTATCTCATTCCCCGTGCCATTTTTCATAATATTCTGCTTCAATGGTATCCAATGATCTTTCCTCTATTTACTTCTGCTATTTTATAAGGAGTTAAACAGCACAATTATCCTACAGTTGTGCCATTTCATGTAAAGGGAAAAAAACTAAGAGGATGAACCTACATATTGCATTAGTAACTAAATTTCCATGGTTAAAATGCCAACTTTCGTATAAAATATCCGTAAATGCAATCATCAATAGCTTAATACCAGAAGAAGAAGAAGAAGAAGAAGAACACGTCAATTTTATTCAACAATAACAAACTGATATACACAAATTTCCATTTCTTTCTTTCCGATTATCTTAATATCTAAGCAATTGCATATAGCATAAGCTGACAAACTTAAGCAACCAATGATTCCCCAAATTCCAATCTACCAAAGATTTTTATTTGCTTGCCAAACAACTTCAAGCATGATTTTTTAATAAAACTTGCAGAAATTTTACTTGTGCTACGTATGAAATGCAACTAGCAAAAACAATGATTATGCATATCCAGTAAATCAAAGCAATTTATACAAATAGATAAAAAAACTAAACAAAATTTCTAATATCTTGCATAAAAACTGCGCGCAAGCAATGAGATAAAACAACCTATACTTAATAACATACTCCGAGAAATATAGCTGCTAATGTACAAAAAATCATGCATCAAGTACAACTCTTCACTCCAATACTTGTTCGATTCATGTTTATTCATGCATAAACAATCCATATAAAAACACACAAATACATAAAAATCTTGGAAACACTGTACAAACAAAATAGCACAAAGTACACCAATTTTGCCTATGCAAAATTAGTGCAATTGTGTGTATATATACTTGTACCATGCGCTTAAACTGT
Source organism: Mitragyna speciosa (assembly GCA_024721245.1). Lineage (NCBI taxonomy): Eukaryota > Viridiplantae > Streptophyta > Magnoliopsida > Gentianales > Rubiaceae > Mitragyna > Mitragyna speciosa. Next base: position 9,418,438 of record CM045571.1, read on the forward strand.
CGTACACTTTAGAACCGTGCAAACGAATTTTCATTCATTTACTAAAATTAAACGAAAAATAAACCAGAGAAATTAAAGAGCGGTGAGAACTCCGAACCCGACGGCATCGGGCCGACCGGTGCCACCGATGGGCAAGTCGACGCCGGCGAGAATTTGGAGGTGGCGAACGCTATCGTGTTCTCTAAGAGCAGTGAGAGACTTCCCCATGCCAGCGAACTTGGAATCCACCTTGAAGACTACACCGGCGTCTACAATCCGACCATAAAAATTCAAAAAATTCACCAACAATAAAAAGTTGAGCACATAATCGTTTTTCCATCTCATCCTTCTCCGGCGGCTGCGACGGCGGCTGTCGTAAGAGTAAAAGAGAAATGGGGCCTTTTTTTTTTTTTTTATTTGGAGGTTTTATGGCTTTTTAAAAATTTTTTCCTATCAAATATTAAAAGTATTTTATTAATTGGGGGGATTGCAGAGAAACCTATTGGCTAATTTTTTTGGTGAAATTAATGAAATATGATGGGTTATATATTCTTGAAAATGAAAATGACCTTTTTGTTTTTGGTTTGGGGATCTTTAGTTGACTTTGATTGGTCTACGTTTTTAATTTTTTGTGTGTTGGATAATTCTACTTCCTTTTTTGTTTTGAGGAATAATGGAAGAGTCACTTGAAAAGGTTATTTAATTTTTGTTCTAAGCATGATAGGAATCTCTACAACAATTTTATGTTTATCAAATAGTCATAGTAATGGCATAGATGTGAATACAAGACTAATTAAGTTGACTAATTTATTGTTTAACTTGTTCGATTATTTAAAGTTTTAAATTTGATGATTATTGAATCGAGCTCGTATAGTTTGAATTTTATGTATTTCAATTAATATTAAATTTGTACATTTTAAATTTGATACTTATTGAAACAAGTTTTGGTAATTTGAATTTTATAGATTTTAATTACTATTAAACCCTACAGGGGTTCACATCTATTGAGAAAATAATAACCACGATTAAATTTCTCAATTAAAATTTCAATTTCCAAATTAATTTGAATATAACCTTTTCATTTACTTTTACGACAATTTATTTACTTTAAGAAGGTAATTCCCATCACGGAAAATATTTACATGGACCCGATCCACAGGTGAGGTCCGTGAATCCTGTGTCTACAATTACCCACATCAGCCATGAGTGGGTCCTTGGTGGGTCATGACGTGGGCCATGTGTGGGGCATGGCTGATGTGGTTAATTGTAGACCACAGGGTTCACGGCCCCACCCGTAGACTAGGTCCAAGTAAATACCATCACACGCTGGCTAAGAAATTCTTCCTCACACCTGTGAATTCCGTAGCCTATTTAACGGCCCCACCTGGCACCTCCTATGTCTCCCATTAGATGCACACTTTTGACTTTTGTTATATACATACATACATACATACACACATATATATATAGACACACACGCACACACACATTATAAACACATATTTAAGTAAAAATATTCAAAAAAAGAAAAAATAAAATAACACTCAAAATTCAATATAAATTTAAAACAAAAAAAAAATTCAAAGTGTAATACAATTATAGAACAAAAAAACTATGTTAAAGTTCAAGCTTTATAAATAAAATAAATACGAAACTCTAATAAATTAAAATTATGTATAATTCTCACTTTTTCATTTGTATATGTAATAAAGAAAATAATGGTGTTTTACTTATTTACATAGATGTATACATGAATATTAGTAGAAAAGTAATTTGGGGTAGATTAAGAAATGATAAATAAGGAAAGTTTTACTATGAGTTATCATTTATATATATATATATATATATCTATATATATATATATATATATCTATATATATGAATATCCATCTGTGTGTGTACGTGCACACGCATATACATACATACATACATACATACATACATACATACATACATACATACATGTGCGTGTGTGTGTAACTATGTAAATACGTATATATGTATGTATAAGGAAAGAATTACAACTTGGATCTATATCGAGACTATTTATTTTTCTTAATTAGAGTGTTTACTTTATTTTATAATATATAAATCTAAAAGGTAGGATAAGGAGATATTTTTCACATCATCACCTACGTGTACTTAGCTTTGGGTTTTGTTTATGGCTAGTGAGAATGCCTGAGCATTAATTATCTAACCAAAACAAATTTCATCTAAGTGTTGAGATAACCTTTTTCAAGATTAAAATGAATTCTTATAAGGTTGGTGATATTACCACGGCAAGAATTTTGCTATCAAAGCAACTTTCACTCAAATATCAAGTATACCCTCATACAAATCAATTGAAATATTATTATCAATTTAAATGAGCTTTACCTTCCTTAAACTTTTCATCAATTTTACTTTTTCAACAATATAATATCCTCTGATTATATTTTCAATTTTTATGTGTTTACATTTTATCATAAATCATTTGTGGAGCTCTTTTGCTTTCCAACATTATTTTTTATTTATTTATTCAAAAAAATTTCATAGGAGTTCAGATGATATGATGCATTATATTTTTCTTTCAAAGAAACCCATTTCAACAATGTCCATACTTTGCAACTTAAAATATTTTTATTGAGATTATTTATAATTTTTGTGTGCAAAAAGGAAAAATCTCTCATCTAAAGATAATCATATAAAATAAATAAAAATCATCCAATAGGGGGAGGGGGAAAAGAGAGTAAACGAAGGGAAAAACATTTCTTTTCAATTAGATAGATTTTGAACCACTATCATCCAACAAATCATGTCGGTTTACTCTCCAAAGATATGGTACATAGGTTAATTAATTTTAAATGCCTAATTTTATCTCCTAACAAATAATACTTGATAATTATTATCATTGCCTTTTTAGTATCATAGTCGTTAACACCAGTATTAAAACATTATAAAATATAAATCAAAGTCAAAAAATCTCCTTCTCCACTGTTACCACAACCATACTTTTATGCAATAAATGTAATGGAAAAAAAAAAGACGATATACATACGTACATACGTATATACATACATGTGTGTGTGTGTGTGTCTCCGTGTGTTTAATATATTAGTTGTTTGTTTGTATCAATGATGAAATTAGAAGAAATTGAGTTTTTTATATGAAGAAACCCACGAAAGTAGTAAATGTTGGAGTGATAACAAAATGCTAAACTCAAGTATAACAGGCGAGAGAAATATTAAGAGAGAAGAATGGTGAAAAAAATAATCAAAAGTGGAGCCCACTTAAATTAATGTTAATACTTCACTTGACCTTTTTTTTTTTTTTTTTGTCAATTGCCGACAATATTTTATCTTACTCCTAACATACCATATGAGAAAAGGTCCAACTGAGCCCGGGAGAATTTACATAACTCATAACCACCATTAACTTTCTCTTGTTTCCACCAATTTACTAGCCATCCCATAGCCTAAAACCCTTTAGCAATCCCTTTTTCTCAACCACATCTCTGCCTTTCTAACCCAAAATTTTTAAACAATTCCAATTAACTAAACCTAAAGATTGGAGAAGGTTTTTATCTTTAAATTTATATTTAATAAGTCCTGTTGAGAAATCAAACAACCATACAGTTTTTCTTTTTATATGTCTCTCTTCTAATTTAATTAAGAAATTATTGTGCACCTTCAATAAACAAAAGTTAAATCATCCCAATTTCTTGATTCTGAGGCTATAGTATGAGAATCTATTTTTACTTTTCTTTCTATGTGGAAAATGAAAATGATAGTGGGTGTGATTGTGGTGGCCTAGTGGGTAGCCAAATAGGTTTTGACCTGATGAGAGAATGCCTGGTGGATGGCCACTTTTGATGAGAGAATAAATGGAAAAATAAGATGCAAGAAGATGGAGAAAACATTGGACATGTTGGATTTTAATCAATTAGTGATAACTTTAATGAGAGTAATCTAGGTATTTAGATATAAAATGCTTTGGCAAGACTTGCTCTAGCAATAAAGCCAATCTTTATTTTTGTGTGCTTGTGTGTTGGGGATCACTTGCATAAACGCAGGTTTGGGCTATGTTTTTGTATGCTTGTATGTTGGGGGAGGGGGTTGGAGAAAGTTTTTTAAAGAATAAAGTCTTAAGCGTAGCATGCATAAATTTATGAGTAAGTACACGTCAAGCAAAATCATCAAATTCACATCTAACATTTTAGTCACTCAACAATTTTTAAGGTATGGTGTTCTTACCTAACCCACTCATGCCGGCAAATTCATCGAAATATTGTCCAAAAAAAGAAAAATCCGGCATTTGTGGTTGTCAGAATTTTTTTTTTGGCAACTAAGTGCGCCGCGTTTGGGAAACGCGGCGCACCACTTTTTTTTTTTTTTTTTATACAGCGCCGCGTTTGGGAATGGAAAAGTCAAAATTTCCATTCCCAAACGCGGCGCTGACACGCCGCCACCATAAGTCCGACACGTGGCAGATTGTCTGCCACCGAGAGAAGGGACCGGTCAGCGAGCATGGGCTGCCCGCTGACCGGCACGCTTTTTCGTGTGCCAAACGCGGCGCTCAACCGGCGTTTGACACGTGTCGCTGTCGGTGGGAGCTGTCCCCCCACCGACAGCACGGCCGGTCAGCGGGCAGGTGCTACCCGCTGACCGGCACGCTTTTTCGTGTGTCAAACGCGGCGCTCAGCCGGCGTTTGACACGCGTCGCTGTCGGTGGGAGCTGTCCCCCCACCGACAGCACGGCCGGTCAGCGGGCAGCTGACCGGCTGACTTTTGCGAGTGCCAAACGCGGCGCTCGCAAAAGTTTTTTTTTTTTTAAATTTTTGGAATTATCTAGCCGTTGATCTGATGAGATCAACGGCTAGCATTCATTCATTTCACGCCTGCAATTGCAATTGCAATTGCAGGTGCAATTGCAATTGCAATTGCAGATTCATGCCTATAAAATCCCCTCCCCCAGCATTTGCAATTTCACAAACGCACACACACTCACTTGTGCAAATTTCCATCTTCTCCGGCGATAGTTACATTTGCACACACTCTCACTTTATTAGTGTTAATTTTTCCTTCTTCTCCTAGTTTAATTACAATGTTTTGACTTTTCTTCTGAGAATTAAAGTTTAACACCGGTCTACGGAGCTGTTGGGGCAAGCAAAAAACTTAAGCACTCTGGTTGTGGACGTACCTAGATCAAGTTAGTACCCTATATTTATTAATTATTTTTCCGTTATATTGTGTTTACTTTATATAATGTGTAATGTGTTTCGTTATAATTATTGTTTTGTTATAACATGTTTATAATTATTTTTATGTTATTGTGTATTATGTTGTTGAAAAATTATTAATATTATTATTTATATATTTGTTTGTATTTATGTAAATTTATAATTTATGTCGAAAATGATTAAATAATTGCATGTAGACAACAACACTGTGCTTATTTACATTTTGCACGTGTATAATTTGAAAAATTACAATTTTACCCTTGAAATTTTATAGAATTATGAAATGGCCCTAAAATTTTAACATAATATTATTATGACCCCAAAAGTTAAACCTATTTACACTTTGGCCCCTATAATTATGAAAAAATAGAATTAGACCCCTAAAGTGTTGTATAAATATAAATTGGACCCGAAACTTGTAGATAATTAAATAATGACCGTTAATTTTGTATATTTACACTTTGGCCCCATGTAATTATGAAAAAATAGAATTAGACCCCTAAAGTGTTGTATAAATATAAATTGGACCCGAAACGTGTACATAATAAATTATAACCGTGAATTTTGTATATTTACACTTTGGCCCTATAATTATGCAAAATTATAATTGGGCCCCTAAAAATTAAAAAACTCATAAAATGGATTCGAAATTGTACATAGTTAATTTTTAACTCCGAAAATTTTATATATTTACACTTTATTTTGTATAATTGGAAAAAATAACAATTAGGCCCCCAAAACTATTACACAGTTAATTTTTCGACCGATCATTGTACGTATTTACACTTTGGCCCTTACAATTATGAAAAATTACAATTGAACCCACAAAGTTTTACGTATTTTTAAATTGGACTAAAAAACTTGTACGCAATTAATGTTTTACTCTAAAAATTTATCAAATTTACAATTAGGCCCCTGTGATTATGAAAAAATAGCAATTAGGCGGGTGATGTTTAACTTAATTAAAAATTAGACCCGCAACCTTTAGCCGTGTAATTATCAAAATTACAATTATTTCTCCGAAATTTTACGTAATAATAAATTAGTTTGGAAATTTGTACATAATTAAATTTTGACCCGTTACTTTTGCATATTTACACTTTGGACCTTTTAAATTTAATATTTATATTTCGGCCCCAAAAATTTTTAAAAATTGAAATTAGACCCCCTTAATTTTACATGATTATGAATTTACTCCGAAACTCTTAAACAATTATATTTAGGATTTAAATGCAAAGTAAATTTTGATATATTTACCTTTTTTCCTTATAATTAGGGCGCATAATAACAATTAGGCCCCCGAAGTTTTAAGTAGCTAAACATTTGACCCCAAACAACTACACAATCAATTTTTCGGTCCATCGTTGTACATATTTACCCTTTGGCCCCTATAATTATGAAAAATTACAATTGCACCCACAAAGTTTTACGTATTTTTAAATTGGACTAAAAAATTTGTACGCAGTTAATGTTTTACTCTAAAAATTTATCAAATTTACAATTAGGCCCCTGTGATTATGAAAAATAGCAATTAGGCGGGTGATGTTTAACTTAATTAAAAATTAGACCCGCAACCTTTAGCTGTGTAATTATCAAAATTACAATTATTTCTCTGAAATTTTACGTAATAATAAATTAGCTTCTGAAACTCTTAAATAATTATATTTAGGATATAAACGCTAATTAAAATTTGTCCAGTTATTTTCATTACTATTTAATGATTAGTTACGATTACGTATTATGTTACACAAAATACTTAATTGGGCTTGCATTGGTTAGATTGGGTGAAACATGTCGAACGATCATACTTTATCAGTTCATTTATACTGGGGAGGAAAAATTGTATATGCCGGAGGATCAATGTTGTATGACCCGCCTATGCCAAAAAAAGTGTTGTTCCTTAGACGAAAGGTATGCTATCAGGAGTTGGTTGATAAAGTGTACAATGCTATGGGTGTAGATCGAAATAGATACAAAATTAGTTTGATACTTAGGAGCTGTTTTCAACAACAAGGTGTATTTAGTGCTACACCTTTGGATGACGATGACGGAGTAGACACGATGTACTACTTCAAAGCAAACACTCGAGAACCAACAGAGATCTACGTGGAGGTTGAAGAGATCCAAATAGTAGAACAGCAGGATACTCAATGCAATGAAATTGAATGGACACACTTTGATCAAGGCACTAGTCTACGTGGCACGTCAACATTGGAAGAAGCGTGGACATCTGATATGTACAGAGGTCAATCTACTCAGCGTGAAAGAGGAGATGGTCAACGGACTAGGAGAGGACATCGGAGAGGCAGCAGAAACCGTGTTGATCAAGGCACTAGTAGCAGCGCTGCAGGTATGTATTTATCTTCAGCGGGAGAGTTTGGTTGTGGGCAAGACGATGACAATACAGCCAACATTCGTGGCACAGAAGTAGAGACCGATGTTCAAGATGATGATATGGACTCTGAGCCAGAACCTGAATTTGATGAGTCCGAAGATGACATGGAGCAAGGAAATAATGAAACTGGACAGGAAGATGCACGGAGACATTCGGATGTGGGTCCTATTTCAGCATGGACGGGTTATGATCCTGGGACATTACAGTATGATGCTGGTGTAGATGCAATTTTACAATTTGATCCCTTAAGCGGTGGTCCCGTTGAGAGGCTTGATTTGTACAACGAGCAGACGGGTGACATTCGGTTGGGTATGCTATTTCATTCAAAAGAAAAGGTAATAAAAGCAGTACAAACGTGGTCTATCAAGGCAAATAGAGAGTACAAAGTGCGTGAGAGCACTCCAACCACTTGGTATGTCCGTTGTAAGGCTCGTAATTCAACACCTCCATGTAATTGGCAGTTGAGAGCGACGTTGCGTAGATCTCATACTATGTGGATGATAGTTACTCTCGCAGATGAACATACATGTGCTCGGGTCAGCAGTAGGAATGATCATCGACAGTTGACCTCCAATTTAATCGCCGAGTACATTTTACCTCATATTAATAACGGTCCATTGTTTAAGGTGAACGAGATTCAAGCTACAATTAAGCAGCAATTGCATTGCGATGTCTCCTACAGTAAAGCTTGGTACGCACGTCGAAGGGCCATTGATATTATGTACGGAGATTGGCCATCGTCTATACACATTCTCCCGACATATATGGAAGAGTTACAACGTAGCAATCCCGGGACAGTTGTTGCGTGGGCACCACATCCTAATAGCACTTCGTACAACGTAATTTTTGATTATGTATTTTGGTCTTTCGGACCTGCTATTCAAGCCTTCCAATTTATGAAACCGGTGATATGTGTTGACGGAACTTTTATGAAAGGAGCGTACCAAGGAAAATTACTTGTTGCAGTCGGATACGATGCGTGCAATCATCTCATGCCCCTGGCTTTCGCCCTTGTTGACGAGGAGAACAATCGAAGCTGGTCTTGGTTCATGAGATTATTGCGAATTCACGTTTGCGGTAACATTGAAAAAGTGTGCGTCATATCCGATAGGCACAAGTCAATTATTCATGCAATGACGACACTTGAGGAATGGCAGGAACCACGGGGAGTGCACCGCTTCTGTTTAGTTCACGTGCAAAGTAATTTTGCACAAAAATTTAAGAATGACAGGTAACGTCTAAATTATTAAAACATTTAGACATTATATTTTTTTAGAATTTTCACTCACTATTTATGTACGTGTAACTATTGTGTAGATTGAAGAAGCTTATTATGGCAGCTGGAAAGGCCAACCAGCCTTATAAGTACGAGCATTACATGCAAGAAATACAAAATTTGAATGAAGAAGCGTACAACTGGCTAACAGGCACAAACATTCGGCCCGAACAGTGGGCCCTGAGCAAGGACGACGGAAGCCGTTGGGGGCACACATCGACAAATATGGCAGAGTGTTTCAACAAATTACTCAGGGATGCCCGATTATTGCCTATTACCGCATGCGTTCGCTTTACATTGGCCCAAACTGTCAAACTTTTTGTGAAGAATGCAAAATTAGCATGTGTTGTGCGCTACCCGCTTCCAGACTACAGTTGGCAAAAATATGTGACAAATGAGAAAAAAGCTAAAAGACATGCAGTCGGTGTATATGACCCTGGAGCAGGTATTTTCTGCATTACTACTGGTCACAGGCATGGACACGAAGGCGGGAAAAGGCAAATCGTAGATCTGCACAAGCAAGAGTGCACATGTCTTAAATTTCAGCTACTCCATTTTCCTTGTTCGCATGCGATGGCGGCATGTTCTATTTCCCAAATTAATTCTATGAATCTTGTCGGGAAGGAGTATACTTATGATTTATATCAAGCATCATTCGGGCGTCAATTTTATCCTCTCAGAGATCAAAGCTACTGGCCGCCATCGGATTTGAAGTTCACAATTAATACTAGTCGTCTAAAACAAAGGCGTCCGGGACCATTGCGAACTGCAAGAATTCGAAATCAGATGGATCGAAGATGCCCTGATGCACCACGTCGATGTAGTAACTGTTCACAACCCGGTCACACGGCACCCAATTGTCCTTTTGCTGGATATTTTAATCGTTAAGATTGTAGGGTTTATGTCATTGTAAAAATAATAAGTACTCCTTATTTATTCTACAATGTAAGCGTATTTGTGTGTAATTATTCAGTAGTACGGTTCTAAAAACTAAATTTAGAAATTTAATAAAATTACGAAGTTTCGTCTTCTCTCGTACACAAGATTTGTCATTTAATAAAATAAATCCGTTTTTAGCTTTTAAATTTTATTTTATGAATTTAGAATTTAGTTATTACGCTTTAAGGTTTTAAGAGTTTAGTTATCAGTTATTACTTTTTGACGACAGAGGGTTTAGGGTTTATAATAATCTGTTTGAGGGTTTAGGGTTTATATTTACGCTTTTATTTAGTGATTATTCAATTTGTATATTTTGTTTATACGCAAACAATTTTTAAATTTTTTGTAAATTTATGGCCAGTATTTGTTATTGATATTTTGTTCATTTTTCATATTTTCAGGTACGAGTTCATATGGATCCCGGCCGCATGAGCGTAAGCACCTCAGCTCCCGTTCAGGGTCCTATAGATGGTTCAGTTTTACGCCTTCAGCCACAGCATAGATCTGCCGCGATTTTTCACGGTGAGGGCGTTGAGCTCGAGGTGAAGAGATGTGATAGACATTTTTGGGAGTTCATGAAGGTGATTGATCCTCGGATCCTGCATTTTATGGATTTAGCCGGATTTGGTGGAGTTTGTCGTGTAGGTTCGTTCAAGTTAGACCACGGTCTTATTAATGCATTAATCGAGCGGTGGAGGCAGGAGACTCATACGTTTCATCTTCCTATTTCTATTGGCGAGGCCACTATCACCTTACAGGACGTTGAGGTGTTGTGGGGCTTACGCGTAGATGGTTTACCTGTCACATTAGTACACCGTTCGCAGAGTTTACCACAGCGACAGCATCAGGTTTATGATTTGTTAGGGATCTGGCTAGAAGAAAATCAATTCAAGGATACCAGGATGAAACTAGTTGGCTTGTACGAGCACATACAGAATAATCCTCTACCACCTGATGCTCCTAATCAGACAGTTCAGCAGTATGCCCGCATGTACATATTGATGTTACTTGGTGGGCAGTTATTTGCAGATACATGTGGAAATGTTGTACACACCTCATGGTTAGATATGTTGGTTGATTTGGAGGCACTAGGACAGTATAGTTGGGGGAGCGCCGTGCTCGCTTGCTTGTACAGGCGTATGTGCCATGCATCAGTTGCTGGCACTAAGACGACAGCTGGACCATACATGCTACTTCAGGTAAAAAAATATCAATACTTACCTCATACATTGAAATTTTACCAGTCAATTAAAGTATTTATATAGTAGAACAACTAAATTGTCTTATTTTAACAGCTTTGGGCATGGGAGCGGTTCCCGACCATTCGACCTCAGATCACCCAGGCACGAGAGCCAGGTGATTACCCGAGGGGAGGTAGATGGGTGACTCGGCGGACTACGAGAAATGCACCTCAGCATGTAGCGAGTTATTATAGAGATCAGCTTTCACTGTTGCAGTCTGATCAGGTAGTTTGACTTTCATATTTTTAAAAAATTACATATACGACGACATAATTTTTTATCTGTCCATAACGGTTGAAATTTTATTGTAGTTCATATGGATGCCATACACGGATGATGTGCTAGCATCTTTACCCCAGTATTGCACAGCAGGTGCACATATCTGGAGGTCGAGAGTCCCACTCATATTTTGGTACATCGTTGAATTTCATTTTCCAGATCGAGTCATGAGACAATTCGGAATGCGCCAAAATATTCCGGAAGGCGTTGACACAGATCCTGGTAAATTGCATTCACTTGGACTATCGGGACGTGCAGGACAGGATTGGCATTATTATCTCAGAGCCTGGATTGATTATTGGAATTCACGTACAAATTCGGTTGTTACAGGCGATATTACGAATACATTTCGACCGTCGACTGAGTATATACGTTGGTATTATCGCCATACTATCTTATATATTGCTCCTCCTGTCTATCATAATCAGCGCGATGGCCTTCAGGGCGTTTCTAGCCAGCACGAGTACATGGTAAAGATAGCTATTTTTTTTAACGTTCTATCTTTTATATTTATTTGATGTCAGTGAATTACTAATAATTTATATTTGTGTGATTTATAGATGAGCAGCATGCAGAGAATCGGGGATGCATCAGCGACTCGCCTCCGTCATATTGACCCAAATGATATTTCTCATCCTATTTTGACGACAATCAGAGATGAGGCATTTGGGTCCATGCAATATTTAGGGCGCTCAGATCGTATGCTTTTGGGCCCAGATCCACGACAGCACAGTGGTGTCTCTATATCGGATACTCCTCAGTATCAGAGACCTGTAAGACACGTACCTAGCCAGGCTGGCACCTCGTCTAGTGGACACCGACGTCATCACCAGCATGGATTGCATGATGAAGCAGTACATCAGGAGCAAGTTACTTCTACTGGATACCATGCTTATACGACGCCGTATAGTAGTTCACAGATCCTGCCTTCGAGGAGCACGGCTAATGTGTATGATCCGTGCTATTCTATGACCATGCATGAGGGTACCACTTCTATTATTGGGCATCAGATACATTCGACTTCACTTTCTACTGGATCAGGGCTACACCCCATATTCCAGTTTCTTAGTAGTGATGCCGGTGGATTTCATCATGGAGGTACGTCCACGTATTTCACCCCGAGTCCTCATTCACACATGCCTACCTCAGGTCCATCAACCTCTGCCATCATCCATCATCATATTCAAGATACTCATGACGCTGAAGAATCAGGTGATGATGAGACTGATGAAGATGATCCGTCAGCACATCTTGAGGTACGTGCCCGACGCGCGATTAGGAGGCCTAGAAGATTTTGCTGCTCATCGACGCCTCGAGATCCACATCAACAGCAATTTCGTGGGCGCTAGGGCATTTGATAATTTTTAGGCCCTTGTAAATTTGATATACTCAATAATTTTCATTTCTAAAGTATTTTACTATTTTATTCCTTCCAAAATTAATTTTCATCTAAGTTTTAAAGCAAGCACATCTAAACACGACAAATTTCAAAAATTATGAAATTACTAAAAATTATAAATTATGGTATATTACTAACAAATTTATGTCGAAAAAATCCTTGTGTGCCAAAACGTAATTCATCTCAAAATTTGTCCAAAAACATAAATTTGTTAAAAACTCGAGTTAAAAAACAATTACGTAGCAAAATCATGTTTTGCCCCCGACAAGTGTGTCATGAAAAAAATATTTTGAACCCCAAAAAATTATCATATATTAGAAAATTGTGAAAAAATATATCTATGTTTGAGAATTTTTATTTTTCAACTATAACTGTACATTCGTTGTTTTTTTCTTAAAATCGAATTCTGATATCCAAAACTATAAAATGAGCGGCCAGTTTTTAATATTCCCTAAACCCTAAACAATTTTACATTCGTTATATAAATAAAAAAATTCTAAACTTCAAACACAATCTTTGTGTATTATAAATACGATTTGAACTGTCTCAATTATTTTGGACAATAAAAGGTATAAATTTACTAAAAACACTACCTTCAAATCCCAAAAACCCTAAATCTAAAACCTTAATCCTAGAGTCAAAAACTGAAACCGTCCCCAATCCTAACCCTACTCCAAACCCTAATTCAAAAACTCTTACACGTCTCCCAAAAAAAACAAAAATAACCAAAAAAAAACCAAAAAAATAAGAACAAAAAACCAAAAAAAAAAAAGAACAAAAAACCAAAACAAAACAAAAAAAAAAAACCAAAAACCAAAAACCAAAAAAAAAACCAAAAAAATAAGAACAAAAAACCCAAAAAAAAAGAACTAAAAACCCAAAAAAAGCCAAAATAAGAAACAAAAAAATAAGAACAAAAAAACCAAAAAAATAAGAACAAAAAACCAAAAAAATAAGAACAAAAAACAAAAAAAAAACCAAAAAATTAAGAACAAAAACAAAAAAAAAAACCACAAAAATAAGAACAAAAAACAAAAAAAAAACTAAAAACCCAAAAAAAAAACCAAAATAAAGAACAAAAAAACCAAAACAATAAAAACAAAAAACAAAAAAAAACAAAAAAAAACGAAAATAAAAAACAAAAAAATAAGAACAAAAAAACCAAAAAAAAAGAACAAAAACAAAAAAAAAAACCAAAAAAATAAGAACAAAAAACCAAAAAAAAAAACAAAATAAAAAAAATGGGAACAAAAAAAAAAAAAAGGCGGCAAGCGCCGCGTTTCAGAAACTCGGCAGAAGCGCCGCGTTTCTGAAACGCGGCGCTTGACAAAGCTGGGTCAGCGCCGCGTTTGGCAAACGCGGCGCCCTTAGTTCCAAAAAAAAAATTCTGACAGCCACAAATGCCAGATTTTTCTTTTTTTAGGCAATATTTCAATGAATTTGCCATGAATCTGCAATTGCAATTGCAATTGCAATTGCACCTGCAATTGCAATTGCAATTGCAGGCGTGAAATGAATGAATGCTAGCCGTTGATCTCATCAGATCAACGGCTAGATAATTCCAAAAATTAAAAAAAAAAAAAAAACTTTTGCGAGCGCCGCGTTTGGCACTCGCAAAAGTCAGCCGGTCAGCTGCCCGCTAACCGGCCGTGCTGTCGGTGGGGGGACAGCTCCCACCGACAGCGACGCGTGTCAAACGCCGGCTGAGCGCCGCGTTTGACACACGAAAAAGCGTGCCGGTCAGCGGGTAGCACCTGCCCGCTGACCGGCCGTGCTGTCGGTGGGGGGACAGCGACACGTGTCAAACGCTGGTTGAGCGCCGCGTTTGGCACACGAAAAAGCGTGCCGGTCAGCGGGCAGCCCATGCTCGCTGACCGTCCCTTCTCTCGGTGGCAGACAATCTGCCACGTGTCGGAGTTATGGTGGCGGCGTGTCAGCGCCGCGTTTGGGAATGGAAATTTTGACTTTTCCATTCCCAAACGCGGCGCTGTATAAAAAAAAAAAAAAAAAAAAGTGGTGCGCTGCGTTTCCCAAACGCGGCGCACTTAGTTGCCAAAAAAAAAATTCTGACAACCACAAATGCCGGATTTTTCTTTTTTTGGACAATATTTCGATGAATTTGCCACTCATGCCCCATATCAAAACAGTTGAAGGAAAAATAAAAATAATAATTTAGATTTATAGGATCTAAGAGGTTAGAAGAAGACAAAAGAAGAAAGAGAGAAACTTGCCAAAAAATTTTAGAGAGTAAAAACTAATTCTTTATTAGAACAAATCTCATAATTATTTTGCGCGCACACAAGTTCTTTATAGAACACAATTGACAAATAAGTCAAATAAACAAAAAACAACAACTAATAGAATACCAACATAAAGTAAGAAACCTACCGAATTTTAAAATACAACATGGGTTGTTAATATTTGTTGTTCACACCATCTGATCAGATATGGAATCTAATAAAACTAACCAATTCAAATTAGGATGTAAAATCCCATCTTAGACTCAACTAACAATCATACTAATAACACGTAAACCAAAAACAACTAAAATACTCATCAAATAATCAAATCTTAAATAATTTGGTTTAACATGTCAAAACCAAATTGATAATGATGTTTATGTAGTAAATGATTTGCTAATATTTGTATATCTTTCTTCAATACAACAAAGTCTTCATCAATTTCATGAGAATATGCTCACCTTAACTAGTGCTTTATCTCGTACCCATTGCTAGAATTTTCTCCATCACTTGAAACTTGTAATTCATAAGTTTGTAAGATTGTAGTAACATCAGAAATCATGTTTTTATGGCTAAAATTTTATTGTCAATTGTGCAAATTTCTCATTAAGAAAGCAAATAAATCTTTTCATTAAGTATGTTGAATTTCTTCACCTTCTGGATTGAACTTCAATGGCAAACTATTCAAGAATGCTGTCCTCTATATCCCAAGCAACATCTCTATCTTCTTCAACCTAATACTAAACCCTCTCATCTTCATATTTTCTAATGTTTGTATCTTTTAAAATAATCTCGTCCAAATTAACCTCGCTTTAATTTCTTTAACTTGACCTCTCACACAATATTAAAACTTGTTGTAGTAACAAACTATTGAGTTGTTTATAGAACAACAGAAAAAATAATGCGAGCCATTTTACTTTCCAAGTGAAAACAAGAATATGGGATTTGGATCTTCATCTCCTAAAATTTGTTTGCTATGAAAGGAAAGCCTATTTTATAAGTGGCTTTTTAGAAACAATAGCTTGAGCAAAATAATGATCAGGGAATTTTCTAAGAAATATAAACCATCAAAATATACTTAACATTCAATGATATGCTTGTGACATTCTTGAGTCCTTCGCCAGTGGATTCATTCACTGCATGTTTTCCAACTATCAATGTATCTGTGCTAAATAAAGTATTGGACAAACACATCTTTCATTTTCTTCTTCATCATCTTTCATCTTCTTATTTATTGTTGTTGCTTGTTGGAAATATGCGACATGAGAATAAGACTGATAGATCAAGTTAGTTTTCTCATCTTTATACGAATACTATAAAATAAGCAAGAAGAATGATGTTTAGTTGACTTTAGCAAGATGCTCAAAATTTTGAACATAATCAAATATAGTTGCATTTTTCAAAGCCACACAAGATTAAATCAAAGCCTGTTTATTTTAATTTAAATTTTTGTTTAGAAACGTAGTTGCTCCTGGTGAATTTTAATTTATTTTTTTTTAGAACCATAGTTGCTTTTGGTGAAATTTTCATTCAGTTAAAACTACTATAAAACTAATTACTCCACTTAACACAACCAGGCTTGCCTGTTGTCTGGGGCTGCTCCTCCGAATTCAAATCCTAGCACCTTGGCAATTAAGAACAAGAGGAGGGGATTGTAGGGGTGTTAGTTTAGATATACTAGGAACAACACCCATAATGTGGTAAAATTTGAGTGCTATATCCTAAATTATATGTGACAAAAGTATCCTACAATGGATATTATAGTGTGCATTGATAAAAAAAACATAACTTCGTTTATATGTTGTTATTGTGTTCGGCAAAAATATTCTGTAATAAATGTTGTAATGTGCATTTATCAATAAATAAATAAATAAATCTACTTATATGTTGTTAGTCTTTCCTCAATTGCCAAGCAAATATTCGTTATATACTTTTTTATCACCATTTTGACTCACACAATTGGGGTAAGTCTCTTAAATTGGTGTTAAAATGTCTCAAATTTTTAACTACACACAATTAGGGTGTAACTCCTAACCATAAATTTAACCTTTTTCCCCTCCTCCTTCCTAAATGCCAAGGCCAAGGTTCGAATTTCGACCGTGGTACAAGAAGCATCTTAAGGATGCTCACTTGACCAACCCAGGAAAGCTGGGTTGGCTCATTTGGTGCTTATTCCCACACTTGAATTGATTCATTTTTGTTCCCCCCTTTAGAACCATAAATCCTGTATTAGTTAACTTTTCATAAAATCATTTTTTGTCGTTTCGTTTTTACCAAAAGAAGAAAAATTACAATGTATAGTCAAAAATGAAATCCGACTAAATTTAAACATCAATTACTTTTCAATTATCTTGGTGTTGAACTACAATGGCACAATTTCTTAAAGTTTAAACTTTCTTTTAACATTAAACAAATCAGCTTCCTTGTGTTTCCTTTTTCTTTAACCAGTCAATAATTTAATAACATCCCAAAATATGTCCAATATATGTATGTGTGTGTGTGTGTATTGGAACCCATTCTGGTATGAGCTTGAAATAAAATCCAGGTTATTCTCTTATAATTAACTAGGAAGGAGGTATGTGCGTTGCACGTTGTAGATTTTTTTCCTGATGCTTAATCAAATAATGTATTGTTTTAGGTTAATTAAAAAGGAAAAAAATTCTAATTTTTAAAATCATTTCATTACTCTATTACAATGAATAAAAAAATGAAGTCTACTATAATTAAAAAAGATCTATTAGGCGTACTCTACTTCTTCTCTAACAAAACATATAAAAACTTCTAAATTATTTTTATTTTATTTTTTAGTAGAAATTTTAAAAATTTAATGAAAAGTAAACAAAGGAATAGGGCAGTGAGGTCTTTTAAGAAAATTAAAAATTAACAGCATTTCTTTTATCTCATGCACTTTCTGTTAAAAGTATAACATTTTTTTGTTAAAAAAAATGATCCCTTTCCATCCTATTTTATAATAGGTAGCATATACACTCACAAGATGGAAAATATATAGCAACCGCAATACTCGATTGGAAAGTTTATTTAAAAAAGTAGTAAGGAATTGTGTAACAAAAAGGGTAAGGAAAAACAATTTTATTTGGAGAAAAGTGTAAAAAAATCTCTACACCTCATGTCGTTGGCATTTTTTTTTTTTTTGGTTATCTAGGCAATGGTGATTCCAGTTTTGAGTTGATAGGCATGGCTTGAAATATTTTACAATAAAATTAAAAATTTGAAATACACATGCTTCTTTTCATTTGCTGCTTAACTAATATGACCATGAGACACTCATAGCAAGGTCTCTGGTTGATTGAAATCCTAATCTTTTAAGCTAATTTGAGTGATAGATTTCGCTAATTCAACTTCGATTTTATTGCAAAAATAAAGCTTTATTTTTAACCTTATTAACCGAGTACATAAATATAGAAGTTTAAACTAGAAAAGATAATATTTTGAGCAATGCAAATTTCTTAGTGAATATAATTGTAAAGTGTATAAAAATAAGTTAGAAATGAATAACATATAATTTGAGGGTAATCGAAATAGTTAGGATTGTGCTATAAGATGGTTCTATATGCTTATGTTTTGTGCTATCATAGAGAAATTTAGTTCTATAGAGGTCAAGATAATTTTAATTCATTTAAAGTAAAAACAATAGAAAAAACATACCAAAAAGGTGAATAAAATATTAAAACTTAATAACTACGCAAATCATGTAAGTATTATATATTTGAACAAAGGTATAGATTTGTATGTCTTTAGCAGTTGCACCATGCTACAAATTAAAGTGGAAAAACTTTGATTTTCTAATTGTCAACAATATACACAAAAAATTACACAAGTGAGAAGACCAAATTGTGAATGAAAAGAAACACATGTTGGCATCATTGGTACACATAATTTCTTCATAATTTCCATTCTTATACCATAAGTCTGTATCTAACGATGAAAGATCTCTTCAATTTGATCATTGAGTATTGCAAGAAGAATAGAAACATTTGGCCTATATTTTGTACATCCTTGTACAAAAATTAGTACTACATGAGTCAAGATAACTTTGAAATTCTATCCACTATCATATGAAATAAAGCTATATTAGATAATTAATATGAAAGAAGTCCACATTAGATAATGATGGAATTACACACATTTTGAATTGTGGGACTGCTTTCAATTCTTGGAACAAATGAATACAACATACTTGACTAACATCATCCTTTGCAAAGAAATCAAAATAAGTGTGTATGCTAAGAGTATTTTAGGACTTACATCATTTTATATGGAGAAATCAAAATAATTGAATTTTTTAAAAGTATTTTAGAACTACATAGTGAAATTCTTCATAAATTTGACTTTTTAATTTCTTTCAACTTTTAAAACAACATATTTGACCAATATCATTTTACACCGAGAAATTAAAGTAACTGTGCATTTTAAGAGTATTTTAAAACTACATAAAAAAACTTTCATAAATAAGATTTCTCAAATTCCTTCAACATTTGCTCAAAGGAAAAAGAAATATTTAATCTCAGGCATACATGACCCATGATTCTTAAATTAAATAATCTTTGCAAAGCTAATTATGAGGACATACTTAGTAGGAGATTCGAAATAGTAGATAGTTTAAAAACATATACAACATTATTAATATATATATATATATATACGTGTGTGTATAACATTGTTATATGATTTTTGACTTTTTTAATTATAATATTAATGCATTATTATAATATTTATAATATGAATATTTGTTTAAGGCTAGGAATTAATTTTTAGTCTGATCAATAGTAAAATAAAATCTATTGGTCAAAATTATACCCCTCTCACTTCTTAAACCTAAATAAAAATCACAATTTTTCAAACAACCAATTCCAAGCTCCAAGCTCCAGCTCATTTCAAATAATACCTAGTGCCATTGGCTCCAAGCTCTATTGACATTCCATTTTTACTAAAATTAATCCTTAATTCAATTTTGAAATTACTTGTTGAATACTAATAATTAACATAATTATCCATATACTTAGTGTAAAAATACGTGCATTGCACATTGAAGAAAACTTTAATCTAATAATCTGTTGTTCAAAATTGATTAAGAAGGAAAAAAGTTTTAAAGTCATTTTACTACTCTATCACAATGAATAAAAAAGAAAACCAATCTCACATATTCTAAAGTTCCAGTTTAGCAAAGTTGACTAACCAAAATTCAAGTATTTAAATTCATTAACCTCAATTCAGCCAATTAGTGGATAAGCACAACCAGCTGGCATAAGCTCAATTAATGCAAATACTTAATCGAGTTCGAGTTTTAATTTGAGTTCAAATTTTAATATTTATATTTTTTCAATCTTGTTTAGTTTATCATAGGTTAACCTTGATAGTGCAGTAATATAGGTTATGTTGTTTCCTGGTGCGAACCAAATGCCCTCTAAATATTAATTGGTTAAGCATCAAAAGCATTCAAAACTATGTGAAAAGACATCACTAATTCATCTATTTGGCATTGAAATGATAAAAATACACAAATGGTTATGTGTATATATTCACTATGAGACAGTAGATAAACTCGATTACATGGTACACTACATCTCACTTGCCTTTGTTGGTCAATCACTGTCTATTTACATGCTTTAATGGACCAAGATAAAGTATAACAGAATAGGAACAATCTGAAATCTTTTAACCATTATACTGAAAAAAAATTTTTGCAATCAAAATATAGGATTGACTATGTGACAATCAGAATTTGGCTAATTAAAAGAGATGAAAAGTGTTACCTCACAATTTGTTGGGTTCTGGTTTTGATTGCGACTTTAAAGATCTTTGAAGCTTAAACTTATAGAGGGAATTGCTTTAGATTCATCTATATGTTCATGGATGCATGCTTTTCTTTTTAAAGGCATAAATTTTATGTTTTTTTTTTACACAATTTTTTTTTAACATCCAGAATTTTTCTAGCTTGGAAACTTGTGTTTTTCTGGTTTGGCAATGTTAAGTTGGATTTTGGAAACTTGTAGAATGTGTGATAAGAGTTCTTTTTATTCAGCTTTATTCTAAAAGAAAACGGACATAGAAATAGACAAATAAGTAAGAAAGAACTAATAAATGAGTAAAAACTGAAATTCCCTTCCAATTCACAATTTTAAGGGCACCATTTAGTTTTCATAGAATTTTTAATTTTTAAAAATTGAAACTCCCTTCCAATTCACAAATTCATTCCTTAAAATTAAGGAAACATGCTTTAATAAAACCTACATTTTTAAACTACATACTCATATTAGTATTACATAATTAGCCCGAAAAATTATAAGAAAAGGCAATTTATTTGGAGACATAATATTGTCATTATTTTGTTTTGTAAGGGCATAATGGGAAAGAGAATCTAAATCACTTGCAAAGCTCTCACTTTTAAGCATAAAAAAATATTTAGTACACAAAAATATGGTAATGCAAGTATATTTATGCATGTTTAATAAATTTGTATATTGGAATCAATTTTAATTTTGAAATTATTTTGAGTATTTTTTAGAAACTAAAGAATAATAAAAATATTGAACTTTGGACATTTAAGGAATAAATTTGTGAATGGAAGAAATTTAAAGTTTTGGAAAATACTTTGAAAATTTTTTAGAGACTAAAAAATAATAAAGACGTTAAGGAACTTTTTGTATTTTCATTTTGGCCGGCAAGAATTGGGTAATGCCTCCTTGGCTGAACCAATAATCTGTTGATGCTTAGTATTATGCGTTGAGAGATATTTTAGATGCACAAATTGCATGCTAGAATGCTATTTGAATGAGGAATTGTTTTTTGGCGTCTTGCCTACTTATATCTACCTATCTATACCTAATATATATATATATATCTATATATCTATCTATATATACCTATTAGATAAAAAGAAAGCATTATCACCTGTAGTATATACCTATTAGATAAAAAGAAAGCATTATCACCTGTAGCTACTTCCCTACTTGACACGTGTGTTCCTACCTGCTGAGCTTGGTGTCCACTGAATCTCTATACCAGCACTCTTTTCCTTTGTTTTGGTCTTTTGTTGCTTAATTTACCATTACCCCCATTTTCCTACAGAATAGTAGCAAACTGTTAGAGGATTTTATGGTAAAAGTGCTTCACTCTTGGTGTGCTCTCAAACAATTTTGTGTTCCTGCAGTGTTTCCCAAATCTCACTCAACAACCGAAAATTACCGTTGCACCCAATATAGGACAATTGTTATCAACAGTTCTCAACTGTTGAAGGTGTTCTTCGTAAATTCGTTGCCAAAGTGGCCTCACTCAGCACCGAATTAGTGGCCTTTCTGATTAGCTGAAATGGAGCTTTTTCCTTTCTCGCTACCTCTGATCGCTCCTCACCCCACCCCCCCCGGGGGCCCTCTTTCTTATTTCTCCATTTAATTTGTTTTTTTGGCTTGAACCTTTATTTCATCATTTTTCCATTATCAGCATCTAGCACTGTGTTAAAATTTTGGATCTTTGTTTGGTGTTTGCCTGGCTTGCTTTTGTCTGGTTCTTCACCAGGTTTTTTCAATCCATTCTTTCTCTTTTATTTTTCCCCTCATTATTTCTTTGATCTGCTTCTGTCGCAAAGAAGGTTAAATGGTTTGTTTCTTTGGTCTAAAAAATTAGCTTACCACTGGTTAACTCTATTTGTTAGGGGGGTCTGTGTGCCCTTCTCAAAAAACAAAAAAAAAAAAAAAATTGTATCTGTGTACTTTAAACATACACACACGCGCACTCAAATTCTATGTTTCTGGGTTGCACAGGATTTCGTAGATTTACCTCTCTCTGTTATATGGTTCTTGCAAGAATTGTTGTTTGCTTTTTATGGATTTCCCGGACATTTCAGGCTGGAGTTGTTTTCCAAATCCTCCTTGCCCACGCTAACAGTTGCTTAACAGTTCAACTACAGGACTTTACCATACTGGCTCCACTATTCGTGCCACGAGCTTTCTCTGCTTATTTTTGTGCTTTTCCATATTTCCATGAAACTTATTGACTGATGAGTAGCCATCACATTTACCTACTTTCAGATTTAATTGTACTTTTGATATCTTTTAGCAACTACATAAATTTCAACCTATTAGATAAAAGAAAGCATCAGCTCCTTCCTTCTTGCTGCTGCTATTTTCTGTGCATTTTGAACTCACTTTGAAGGTGAACACTTTTCCTTGCCTATTCTGATCCCTTTTATCCATTCTTTATAGTCTATTCATAAACATTATTGTTAGTTTTCACTTTTCCTCACTCTCCTTGTGCCATAGTTGTTTAACAATTCTTCACATGATTTATATATATTATTCATTAAAATGTTATGTATATCCATTCTATTTCTTTTCCATAAAGATCTTTTCTTTTTCTTTTATTATTTATTTTTTAAATATTTAATATCTCTGCTATATTTCCATGGAGCCTTTGTTTACTGCTTCTACCTACTATTATTATGTACATATTGTTCATGTCAACTCTTACATATATCGGTTAATTTTGCTTTCATGTAAAGATTCTTTTCTTTTGCTTTATTCATTTTGTTAATAGGTTTAATATGTCTGGTATTTGTCTGTGCAGCCGTTGGTTACTGCTTGTACCTGTTGTTGTTCTCCTTGCATTTTAAGCCTACTATACAGGTAAGCTTACCTGATCCCTTTTCATGCTTCTTTTGGGACATACTTTTGATCTATCCATAATCATTCTATTCTTTCTTTATGCTCTGTGTGTATGTGTGTGTATAAGTTTGTGTTTGTGTGGTCATGTCTGTGTATTGTTGCGTTAAAATGCTATGTATGTTTTATCTTTTGTTATTTTTCTTGTCTAAATTTTATGTTTCTTTGAATTGCTTCTTTGGTTGTTCATTTTTTTCTATTATCTTTTTCACTTATTTATTGATTATTAATCTCTTCATTGGACATTATTTTTTACTTCAGCTTATATCATTTATTCCAGCTCTTTTTCTGCCACCTCGGCTATCTATTACCCCTTGTTTTACTTGCTTTGTTAACTAGAGTTATTTCGCTTCAATATGACAAGAAAAAGAAAATTAAGAAACAACCTTGATCCATTAAGTGAGCTGTTAGATGAAGCATTTGACAATAGCATAGCAATTAACAAAACTTCAGATTATCATATCTCAGGGCATGCACCAGCTTCTAAAATTCATGAATATCAAAAATGTGTTGAAGCAGTTGAAAAAATTAACAAATCATCCGAGTTGTCATTGCAAAACTGTTATTCTTTCCTTGATAACCATGCTTTAACTGTTTCTCATGTTAACAGAATTGACGTACCAAATGAATGTTCTTTTAAAAGCCATACTTTAGACACAACTGTTAACCCGACAGTTGCTTCTTGTAGTCATGCTGTTAGCAACAAACAATCTATGTGCACTTCTGCTTCGCATAAGCAGGATTCTCAGCAACCTCCTACAATAACTACTTCTTTGGATAGAGTTTCAGCATTAGCTACTAGCACTAACGCTCCTTCTCTGACGCTTACGAACAGCACAATGCTGTTTCAGAACACTGATAAATCCTGTATAAATGAGCATGTGTCTCAAAAGCATAACATCTTTATGGACAATCCTTTGTCAACTGTAAAACCAATACATACTGAAAAATCTACTGAAAAAAACCTCCTGTTTACTGAGGCTCTTATGCCATGCTCAAGCTATGACCACTATGCAAGGACAACCACCGATAGGCAAAACGCTATTCTTAGGTGGACAAGGAAGAAAAGTAGATTCCCTGCACTTATCCGACAGAAAAATGTTCAGTCAACGAGCCCCGGATAAAAATAGCTCTTCACAGGGCTCTACAACTATTTCAGTTGAAGAGACCCCTAATTTTGAAGAACCTACGGTTGTTCTTCCTGAACAAGCTCGACGTTTCGAACGATCTCATTTGTCTAGGCAAATACGCAGACAAACTCATCCAGGTGTTTAACCTTTTTTCAGAACTTGTTTGCTTTGCTTGTTCTGTGCTTACTCACTTAGAACCTATGTCGTTCTTTTAGGAAGACTTCCAACAAGTGGAAGAGGCCTGCTAGATATTATTCCCGAAACGCCAGACATTTTGCCTCACCAAAGGGATTGTCCGCATTGTCATGCAAAAAAAATCCTCCATGAATCTCCAAACTTTTGCTGTTCAAATGGGGACGTTGTCTTAGCTCATAATAAACTCCCAGCTATCTTAAAAGATCTTCTAACTTCCCAATCAGAAGAAGCAAAATCTTTTAGAACATGTATAAGAACATATAATAACCATCTAGCTTTTACATCCTTGGGCGTGAAATGTGATAAAAATTTAGCGAGGAGAAACAAAGGAATATATACCTTTAAAGTTCAGGGACAAATGTATCATTTCATAAATGATTTATTTCCTGAACAAGGTAGCTCTAAAAATCTACAATTTTACTTCCATGATACTGACCATGAGCTATCTAATCGATTAGATTCTTGTCCTAAATTGTCTGAATCTGTTCTCAATAAGTTGCTTACTGTGCTTGAGGAAAATCCCTATGCACGTTTTTTTCGAAACTTAAGTAATGTCCCAAATTTGGATTCATATAAAATTATGCTGCACACTCAACCTGGAGTAGACCAGAGAGTCTACAACAAGCCAACTGTTTCGCAAGTTGCAGCTTTATGGGTAGAGGGAGAAGAAAATGGAGAAAATAGCCGTAGAAATATACAAGTTCATACTCATGGTGGTCATTCAAGGAGCATTCAATATTATTACGGGTGTTATGACCCGGTGCAATATCCTTTAATGTTTCCATATGGTGAACTTGGTTGGCACCAAGGAATACCAAGAGTAAATTATCCGAATAGAACAGCAAAAAGGAAAAGAAATGCTAAGCATTCCATCACTCCTCACAATGCATGTACTGCTGAAGATTTACTTCAAATGGAAGAAAACAGTTAGTTCATCTCCCAATTTAAACTCACATATATATACACACACACACACACATACACACACATATGTATACATTATAATTTTTATCTATTTTAGATAAACACTAATAGTCACTATATTTTCTCTTTCGACAGTTATGGCAGACTTAAGCGATGACCCAAATTTTTTGTCTATAAGAGAATATTATGCTTATAAGCTTCAAATAAGGGAAGATGATGAGTCTTTACTTTTGCACTTTGGTAGGTTGTTACAACAGTATGTTGTTGACATGTATGTTAAGCTTGAAACTCAAAGACTTGACATTTTTAGATCAAAACAAGAGCAAATTAGGAAGGAATTTCTTCAAGGAATTGTAGATGCTGTTACTTCTGGAGAAACAGAAGGTTCAAAAATAGGCCAAAGAGTCATATTACCTGCAAGTTTTATAGGAGGCCCCAGAAATATGAGGCGTAAATATATGGACGCTATGACTTTAGTTCAAAAATTTGGTAAACCAGACATATTCTTAACCATAACTTGCAATCCTAACTGGCCAGAAATTAAGGAGCATCTTATTGACAAAGAAGAAGCACAAAATAGACCAGATTTACTTGTGAGAATTTTTAAAGCAAAGTTAGAAGAATTAAAAATTGAACTTTTTAAAAAAATATTTTTGGTGAAATCGCTGCTTACACCTATGTTATAGAATTTCAAAAAAGAGGCTTACCACATGCCCATTTCCTTCTAATTTTGAAACCTCAATATAAAATGTTTAGGCCAGATGAATATGATAAGATTGTTTCAGCTGAAATACCAGACCCAAACAAACATCCACATCTGTACAGAATGGTTATCAAACACATGATGCATGGTCCATGTGGCATATATAATCCATCCAATGTTTGCATGACAAAAAAAGGCACATGCAAATTTTCTTATCCAAAGGACTTTTGTGAAGAAACTACTCAAACAACAGATGCATATCCAACATATAGAAGAAGAAGAGATGGTCTTAGAGTTAAAATTCGAAAAGTTTGGCTAGACAACAGATGGGTTGTCCCTTATAATGCTTATTTACTTGCTAAGTTTGACTGCCATATAAATGTTGAGATATGTTCTACAATTAAAGCAGTTAAATATATATATAAATATATATGTAAGGGACATGATAAAATTCTATTTCGTGTTGCCTCTGATTCTTCAAATGGGCAAATTGATGAAATAGAGCAGTATCTTTCAGCAAGGTGGGTTTCTCCTCCTGAAGCTGCTTGGAGAATTTACCGTTTCCCATTAAGCGAACTAAAGCCAGCTGTTATTCACCTTCCGCTTCATTTAGAAAATTATCAACCAATGACATTTAAGCCAAGACAAAATTTGAACAATGTTTTAGGAAACTTGCACCTTAGAAAAACAATGCTAACTGAATTTTTTCACACAAACAGAATAGACAAGAAGGCAGAAGAATTGAACCTAACTTACATTGAATTCCCATACCATTTTGTTTGGAAACATGATCAACGCAGGTGGAAGTTCAGAGAAAGGGGAGATTCTATAGGTAGAATAATGATAGCTCATCCTGCAGAAGGAGAAAGATACTACCTTAGGCTATTATTATCTAAAGTTCGTTGTCCTAAATCTTTTGAAGATTTAAGAACATACAATGGTGTTATTGTTAACACTTTCCGTGAAGCTGCGCTCCTACGCGGCCTTTTGCAACATGATAATAGCCAAGAACTATGCTTACAAGAGGCTGCTATGTTTCATATGCCTTATGAAATGAGACGTCTTTTTGCTACCCTTTTAGTCTATTCTTGCCCCAATGATCCTAGACAGCTATGGCTCAAATTTGAGCTCATTATGTCAGAGGACTTTCTAAAATGTCCTCTGCTTACAGCCACAGATGTTAGGAAAAAAGTTTTGCAGCAAATCAATGGTTTTTTACAATCTATGGGGAAAGATATTAGCTCTTATGATCTGGTCACACCTGAATTAACTAGCTCTGATGTTCAAAACCAAACAAGAGAGGTGACTGCAGAGAAAAATATTATTGTTTCAGAACATGATCTTAATGCAGTCTCTTTATTAAACTTAGAGCAAAAACAGGCATTTGATATTATATCTGAAAGAATATACTCAAACAAAAGTGGTGCCTTTTTTATTGATGGACCAGGAGGCACTGGCAAAACATTTTTATATAGAGCACTCTTAGCTGACATCAGATCAAAAGGTTACATTGCATTAGCAACAGCCACTTCAGGAATAGCAGCGTCAATATTACCGGGAGGAAGGACAGCTCATTCTCGATTCAAAATTCCTATTGACATCTCTGAAGGATCAACCTGTAGGATTAGCAAACAAACAAGTTTAGCAACTCTAATAAAAGAGTCTAAGCTCATTATTTGGGATGAAGCTCCCATGGCTAAAAGAGCAGCAATTGAAGCACTTGATGATTTACTTCAAGATTTAATGGATTCAAAACAATTGTTTGGGGGAAAGGTGATTGTTTTCGGCGGTGACTTTAGACAAACACTTCCAGTTGTACGAAAAGCCACACGAACTGAAACTATTAATGCTTGCCTCATTAACTCTCCACTTTGGCAGCAATTAGAAAGGCTATATTTAGTCCAAAACATGCGAGCTATAATGGATCCTTCATTCACACAATTTCTTCTTCGAGTAGGTGACGGTACAGAAACTATTACCAGAGATGAAAACATAATAATTCCCCAATCTATTTTGCTTCAATGTGACTGCAAACAAGATCCTCTTAATCAACTAATAGAAATA
Organism: Mitragyna speciosa; assembly: GCA_024721245.1. NCBI lineage: Eukaryota > Viridiplantae > Streptophyta > Magnoliopsida > Gentianales > Rubiaceae > Mitragyna > Mitragyna speciosa. The sequence continues at coordinate 9,447,098 of CM045571.1, forward strand.
GTCTATCCATATTTACAACTTACACCTGAATCAATACATACTGTGCTCAATCGAGCTATATTAACGACAAAAAATCATGTTGTTGATGAGATAAATGATATTTTGATAAATAGATTTCCCGGCACAGAAACAGAGTATCTAAGTTACGATGAAACTCTCAATCCAAATGATCAGTCACAATATCAAGACATACTTAATGCTTTATCACCAAGCGGATTACCACCCCATAAACTTTGCCTAAAACCTAATGCTCCAATAATTTTATTAAGAAATTTAGATCCAACTGAAGGACTTTGCAATGGAACGAGATTAGTTTGCAAGACTTTAACCCATAATGTTATACATGCACAAATAGCAGTTGGAGATTTTGCTGGAAAAGATGTTTTCATTCATAGAATACCTCTTCAGCCACCCAATGATGAACAATATCCTGTGCCTTATAAAAGAACACAGTTTCCCGTTCGTTTGTGCTTTGCAATGACTATCAATAAAGCACAAGGACAAACACTTGATTTCGTAGGTGTATATCTTAAAGAACATGTGTTTTCACATGGACAACTATACGTGGCTTTGTCACGTGCTAGGACATCTTCAGCTGTTAAAATTCTAATTCCGACCTCCATTCTTCAATTCACCACGTGTTTGTGAGACAAAAAACATTGTTTACAAACAAATCTTAGAAAGTTCACGTCTTTATTCAATGTATATATCCCCCAACTATTTTTGTTAAAATACAATTAACTATATTCTCTACTATTTTCTATTTCAATGTTAACTAACTTTACATAATCTTATTTTTGATAGCCAACAAGATGCCACGCCGAATGTTCCAGGTAATGGATGTCCAGCAAGGAATGAGAGGCTGGACAGTGCTTGTGCAAGTCGTTGAAAGATGCCACCCACAACTTAGCCACAGCAGTTCACCAAAAAAATATGTCCGTTTGTTACTCACTGATTCTGAGGTTTGCATAACAAACATCTGGTTTTCCAACTTTCCCCTCATTTTGTTAAACATAAATATTAATTTTTCTTTCTCTTATTTTTACTGATTTTGTTTCCTGCACCTATAAAAAAGGGAACCAAGGTTTCCGCTGTTATATATGGCAGTGATGTGCGCTACTTTGCCAACCTTCTCTTGCCTTTTAAAAGATACTACGTATCAAATGCTACTGTGAACTTAACTGCCACTAAGTATAGAGTCAGTGAGTATCAATTCTCCTGGGTAATCAACAATGCTACACTGGTTGAAGAACTTATTGAACCTGTTGTGCCAGTGCTCCCTTGCACTTTTGAAACAACCAGGTTTGCTGACCTATTCAAATTTGCAGACACTGAAAAGCTGCAAAGTGAGTTTTCTTAAACCTTTGCTTTGAAGGATAATTCTGCATTTACCTTGCTGCTTCTTCATTTCTTGAAAAACAAAATCAAAATGCATGTAATATACTTAAGTATTTGTATATGTGTTTAGATATCAAGGCAATTGTCATCGATGCACTCCCAATGAAGGAACAAGGATCTAACCTCACTAGAACAAGAGAATTTGTTGTTGTGAATGAAGAGTAAGATGTCAATTCTTCCTCTTTTGTACAATTTTTTGTTCAGAATTTTACTTATTCTTAATCTGCTATCATCAGGAAAATACCAATGCTATTAACAATGTGGAATGAATTTGAAGCATACGACGGTGCCAATATTGCAAGCATAGTTATGACAGGCCCCATGATAATTGCGATGCGAGTGAAAGTCACTACTTTCAATTGTAAGTTACCATCCCTTTTTATTTACACAAAACAAAACAATCTCAATTCATGACTTTCTACTGCATTTAAACACTTGATTTTTTTTTACAGCATTGTCATTGACAACAAGAATGTCTTCCTGCATTCTTGTAAATCCTCCGCTTCCACAAGACATGATGTTAAAGGATTGGTATGCCTATCTACTGTAAATATCACTCAACTGAACAATACTTTAGAACCAATCAACCACTGACTTTCTGAATATTCTGTAGGTTCAATGCCAACAAAACTGAATTGGATCAATTAGTGCAGGCGAAGGCTTATAAAGACCCATGCAAACTTCTCCCTCCACCTAAGGACGAGCACATAATTAATGTTGGCACAGCCTTAGCAACATTACAAGATGTACACCATTTTCTTTTTTAATTTAACTACCATATTTAACTCATCATATTTTTATCTTTGAAATTGCAATTTACACATTATTCATCAGGTTAAGACAGCTTGGGTAAAAGGAAACCCAAAACTGCTTCCTGGACAACAAAGCTATTGGTATACTGCCTGCAACAATTGCCATAAATCTGTCAATGCAGAGGCAGATTGGGAAATAAAATGTCCAGCCTGCAAGGAAGAAGCTAAGGTCGACATCAGGTATGAAATGTTTCCCACTTTTCTTTCCTTTTAGTTGTTTACCCTTTTGCTTTACAATTTCACCTAATAAATGTTATTGCAACCATTCATACTAGATGCCGAATGTCAATAGTTCTGGAAGATGAAACTGGCTCACTCACTGCTACAATCTTTACCCCAGACTGTGAAAGACTAATTGAGCTAACTGCACTTCAGTTGAAACAAGCTGATGATAATGTAAGACACCATATTGTACATTTGAAAATGTATGTTTAATGCAATTTCTTAGAACAAGATGATGATAATTTTATAAACAATGTTGTGTATTTGAAAATGCATGTCTACTGTGATTCCAATTTTTCCTTATAATCATTCCTGCAAAATATTGCACCTATATAGTTTTCTCAATAGAATAAATTTAAACAGGGAATTGCATTACATGACCAAGTTGCAGCGTCAATTCAGCAGCACAGTGTTGTGGCCTTTCTGCGTTGCTATGAAAAAGACTTCCAAGGCCATCTTAATAGGAGGTACAAGCATAGTCAAAGCATACACAATTGCAGAACTCACGCAGTTGGCTCTGACAGTTGATGATGAAGATATGCCCTTACTTCTTGCTACTGGTCATAGTCCCCAACATCAGCCAGCCATAACGACAAGTGAAGAATGCCATTTCTTTACTCCTACAGCAAAGAAGCTCCTTGACGAAATCTCTGAATCTTCCAACCAAATGGCAAAGGCAGCGTCTACAATGACCGGTGTGAAAAGAAATCTTTCTTTTTCTCCTATAAATCTGCAGCCTAAGATAGAAATCAAAGACAATGTTGTATGCTCAATGCCTCAGACTTCTTCAAAAACCTCTGCTATTGAAAGTCCTGTTCATGGAACCCAACCTTCTGAGTCTGCTGGAAAATCATCAGTTGGTTGCATGGAAACTGAAGAAAGCCCCTCAAAGAAGAACAGAGACAAGCTCAAATTGTGCTAGATATGTTGCTGTTGAACACTACCTTTTGTATTGAAGACTTATATTTTGTTTCATATTATGACCCATTATATCCTGATGGAATTATGATACAACTGTAATGGATCATAATATGAATTCCAACTGTGTCAAAATATGGCTTTTGTTTCTAGACTCTACAATATGGCTTTAACTACTGCTCTTGCCATATTCTTAATCTTTTGTAATGACTATCAGTTGACAGTTGGTTCTTTTGCTTTATAATTAAAGCCTTTTGTTCCTTTGAAGCTATAAATTGTATTCTTGTTAGTTTGAATGAAAAGCTGTTAAACTGTAGGCTGTTAATTTGCTATAACCATTGTAATATTTCTAATTGCAGCAGTAAATTACATTGTGTACATACGGTGGGCACTGGCTGTGCCTTGCACAGCCAGTTCCTACTAGTACCTAATAGATAAAAAGAAAGCTTCTAGCAACAGTTGGTGGCCTAGCTAATTGACACATGTCATCATATTTACTAATTTAGCCTTGCTTTTCTTGAATAGTTTTCTACTGCTCATGTTTTTTTTGTCAAATTGCATGCTCTTCCAATTGCTTGTGGGAATGCACCACCGTTTGCAGGCTATTCAATATTCTTCTTCAGTTTCCTATTACAATTACACCCTTTTCATAAGAGCTTTTGCTATGAATAGTTTACAACTATTGGGGGTTGGTTTTGTCATTATGCAACACCATGATTTGTTTTCTTCTCGGCAGAAATCTTCCCTTCCTATCCCATTCATCTTTCTTTTTATCATTCTTTTTCCACCGTTGGATTCATTACTGGTCCACTCATATTTGTCTCAACCTTTGGATTTAAATTTTATCACTGTTTAACAAACAAAATGCATCATTGTCCTTCCTCATCAGCCGGATGGCCTTGTCCTTCAGCCGGCACTGCACCTGCCTTGCCGTCTCCTTTTTGTTTTGTGCTTATTCTTCCAGATTTTACTCTGATTATATTTCGTACAATTTTTGACTCAATTGTTGTCATTTCTCCTCAAATTAGCGGTCTTCTTTTCCTGTCGGCCTGTCTTTCTTTTTAATTTTTCCTATTTCATATAATCATATATTTATAAAAAAAATATTTGTCTTCCCGTCTCTTCCCCTCTAATGTTCTTCAGCTTGGGTCTATTTTCTTGTTTTAATCTGGTCACTTTTGGATTTTTGTTGCAGGGATGCCTTCGCAGCTTCTTCGGGTGTCTTTGCGCCCTACCTTTTCCCAAGCAATTTTGCTGATTTTTCCACACAAATATATATAATATATATATATATATATATATATATATTATGCTGCTTCTTTTCGTTTAATTTCCTGGTTTTTTCGGTCTTTATTTGCATATCTTCTTGGACCATTTGTTCTTATTTCTAATTTTTTAGATGCAATCAATGTAAGATAATTTTTTTGTCCGTTAGTTAAAAATAATGGTTTGCATGACCATGTTGCCTAATTTTTTTAGACATTTATGCATCCCATCGAATTTATATTGCATGCTGCCTAATTTTTTCGGACATTTATGCATCCCATCGAATTTATATTGTGTATATTTCACATTATTATCTCATTACTGCATTATTATACTATTTTTTATTTTTTTAAAGCATGCTTTTGGCCTTTTTTATGTTTCTACTCACATTTTTGTATTTTATTCACATTCATCATGACATGTTACTTCTATTTTCCATTTTTCACGACAAAGGCTTGTTTGGTACGCCAATAGTTATGTAACAGTTAACCTATACACCACCAAGGCCATACTGCTATTAGCTTGCTTGATGTGAAAGTTGCATAACAGTTAACCTATACACTAAGGCCATACTGCCCTTAGTCTCTTTGATCTGACTCTTTGTACTAAACTTTGTTTCTTCAGCATATATTTTCATGTGATTCAGCAGATATCTTGGTAAAGTACATATGGGATAGTAATCGTCTCATATACGGACTCCCTTGTTCCATCGTACTTACCCATACTTTTGTATTAAGTCATTAATTATACTTATTATCATCAGAATTTGCAATTAAAAAAATTGTTTACTTATATTTATATTAAAATTAATATAATTATACACATATAATACATAATATATATATATAATACATAAAATAAAAGGGAACAATATAAGCACATCCTTTTATCTTCTTCTTTGCTTTCCTGGTTCCTTATTGTGCAACCATCAGTTGTGTTACCATAGGTAAAAATAAAAGACAAAGCAAGACCATTGAGCTACTTCTTCCTTTTGTTCCTTCATTCAATCTTTCCTTATTCAGTTTTTTGTTTCTTTTTGCATTAACTTTTGGCCTTTTTCCTCTTTGCTCTTGTAGTTTTCTGCACATTTTCAGCTCGGCTTGAAGGTAAACACCTGTTCTTGGGTATTTTGATCTTTTTTGCCCATTGTTTTTAGTTGTGTGTACATAAAAACTATAGCTATGTTTCATCTTTTCTTGACTGTCCTTATGTCAGGGTTCATAAAAATTCTAAACATGATGTGTATATGTTGTTCATGTCAAATGTTACATGTATTTGTTCTTTTTCTTTTCCGTAAAGATCTTTGATTTTTCTTTTATTTTTTCTTTCTTTCAAAAAAAAAAAGAAGATTTAACATCTCTACTGTATTTCCATGCACCTTTTGCTAACTGCTTCTACCTACTGTTGTTTTGTACATATTGTTCATATCAACTCTAATATGTATCTATTCTTTTTCTTTTGCATAAAAACCTTTGCTTTTGCTTTTATTCATTTTTTTTAAAGATCTAATGTTTCTTGTATATCTCCATGCAGCCTTTGCTTACTGCTTCTACTTGTTGCTGTGGTTCTTGCATTTTAAGGCTACTTTACAGGTAAGCAACTCATTTGATCCCTTTTCATACTTGTTTCAGGATATATATTCGTATATACATATTTACATATATGCATAAAAGCCTTTACTTTATTGATTCCTCTGTTTTGTTCTTTTTTTTCCGTTATATTATGTGTTTGTGTAACTTGCTTCTTCTGTTGTCCATTCTTTCTGCTATCTGTTTCACTTATACATTAGTTATTGATCTCTTAATTTGACCTATTTTGGACTTCAGTTATGTCATTTTTTTCCAGCAATTTTTCTCCCAACTCGGCTAGCTGTTACCATTTGTTTTACTTGCTGTGTTAATTGGGAATTTTTTCCTTCGATATGACAAGAAAAAGAAAATTAAGAACGAACCTTGACTCATTAAGTGAGTTGTTAGATGAAGCGTTTGACGATAGCATAGCAATTAACAAAACTTCAGATTATCATATCTCAGGACATGCAGCAGCTTTTAAATTTCATGAATATCAAAAATTTATTGAAACAGTTGAAAAAATTAACGGATCATCTGAAATGTCATTGCAAAACTGTTGTTCTTACCTTGATGACCATACTTTAGCTATGTCCCATGTTAACAAAATTGACAGTACAAATGAATGTTCCTTTAAAAGCCACGATTTAGACACCAATGTTAACCCGACAGCTGCTTCTTGTAGTGATACTATGGGCAACAAACAGCCCGTGTTCACTTTTGCTTCAAATGAGCAGGATTCTCACCAATCTCCCACAATAACTGCTACTTTGAATAGACTTCCATCATTAAGTACAAACACAAGTGTTCCTTTTGTGACTGCTATGAACAACACAATGCTCTTTCAAAACACTCATAAAGCTTGTGTAAATGAACACATGCCTGAAAAGCATAATATATTTATAGACAATCCTTTATCAACTGTAAAACACGTACATACTGAAAAACCTACTGAAAAAAATAGCCTCTGTACTGAGGCTCCTGTGGCTAGCTCAAGCTACAACCACTGTGTAAGAACAACCACTTATAAGCAAGACGCTATTCTTAGATGGACAAGGAAGAAAACTAGATTTCCTGCAGTTATCCGGCAGAAAAATGTTCATGAACACTCTTTGAATAAAAATAACTCCTTCAAGAGGTCTACGGTTATTCCAACTGAAGAGACCCATCATTCAAAGAGCCTTACGGCTGTCCTCTCTGAACGGGCCCGACGTTGTAGGCAATCTCATTTGCCTAGACAAACACAGAGACAAATTCATTCAGGTGTTTAGCCTTTTTGTAGAACTTGCTTGCTTTGCATGTTCTATTCATACTCACTCAAAACCTATGTTGTTCTTTTAGGTAGACTTCCAACAAGTGGAAGGGGTTTGCTAGATATTATTCCCGAAACCCCAGACATTTTGCCTCACCAAAGAGACTGTCCACATTGTCAGGCAAAAAAAATTCTTCATGAATCTCCAAACTTTTGCTGCTCAAACGGGGATGTTGTCTTAGCTCATAATAAACTCCCAGCCATCTTGAAAGAACTTCTGACTTCTCAATCAGAAGAAGCAAAGTCTTTTAAGACATGTATAAGAACATATAATAATCATCTTGCTTTTACATCTTTAGGGGTGAAATGTGATAAAGATTTAGCAAGGAGAAACAAAGGAATATATACCTTTAAAGTTCAGGGACAAATGTATCATTTCATAAATGATTTGTTTCCTGATGAGGGCAACTCTAAGAATCTACAATTTTATTTCCACGATACTGATCATGAGCTTTCTAATCGATTAAATTCCTGTCCTAGATTGTCTGAATCTATTCTTAATAAATTGCTTACTATGCTTGAGGAAAATCCCTACGCACGTTTTTTCCGAAACCTAAGCAATGTCCCCAATTTGGATTCATATAAAATCATGCTGCACACTAGGCCTGGTGTAGACCAAAGAGTCTACAACAAGCCAACTGTTTCTCAAGTTGCAGCGTTATGGGTAGAAGGAGAAGAAAATGGAGAGAATAGCCGTAGGAATATACAAGTTCATACTCATGGTGGTCATTCAAGGAGCATTCAATATTATTATGGGTGTTATGATGCGCTACAATATCCTTTGATGTTTCCTTATGGTGAACTTGGTTGGCACCAAGGAATACCGAAGACAGGGGCAAATTATCCGAATGGATCAGCAAAGAGAAAAAGAAATGCTAAGGATTCCATCGCTCCTCGCAGTGCATCTACCTTTGAAGATTTACTTCAAATGGAAGAAAATAGTTAGTTCATTGTCCAACTTAAGCTTACACACGCACACACACACATATACATATATTTATATGTTACAATTTATATCCATTTTAAATATACACTAATATTCACTATATTTTGGATTTCAACAGTTATGGCTGACTTAAAGGATGACCCAAATTTTGTATCTATTAGAGAATATTATGCTTATAGGCTTCAGATAAGGGACGATGATGAGTCTTTGCTTTTGCATTTTGGTAGATTATTACAGCAATATGTTGTTGACATGTATGTTAAGCTTGAAACCCAAAGACTAGACATTTTTAGATCAAAACAAGAGCAAATTAGAAAGGAATTCCTTCAGGGAATTGTGGATGCTATTGCTTCTGGAGAAACAGAAGGATCAAAAATAGGTCAAAGAGTCATATTGCCTGCAAGTTTCATAGGAGGCCCTAGAAATATGAGACGTAAATATATGGACGCTATGACTTTAGTTCAAAAATTCGGTAAACCAGACATATTCTTAACAATAACTTGCAATCCTAACTGGCCAGAAATTAAAGAACATCTTATTGACAAAGAAGAAGCGCAAAATAGACCAGATTTACTTGTGAGGGTTTTCAAAGCAAAGTTAGAAGAATTAAAAATAGAACTTTTCAAAAAAAATATTTTTGGTGAAGTTGCTGCTTACACTTATGTTATAGAATTTCAAAAAAGAGGATTACCACATGCACATTTCCTTTTAATTTTGAAACCTCAATATAAAATTTTTAGGCCAGATGAATATGATAAAATTGTGTTAGCTGAAATACCAAACCCAAATAAACATCCACATTTGTATAGAATGGTTATCAAACACATGATGCATGGTCCATGTGGCAAGCATAATCCTTCAAATGTTTGCATGACAAAAAAAGGAACATGCAAATTTTCTTATCCAAAGGAATTTTGTGAAGAAACTATTCAAACAACAGATGCATATCCAACATATAGAAGAAGAAGAAATGGTGTTAGAGTTAAAATTCGAAAAGTCTGGCTAGACAATAGATGGGTTGTTCCTTATAATGCTTATTTACTTGCTAAGTTTGATTGCCACATAAATGTTGAGATATGTTCTACAATTAAAGCAATTAAATATATATATATATATAAATATATATGTAAAGGACATGATAAAATTCTATTCCATGTTGGTCCTGATTCTTCAAATGGGCAAATCGATGAAATAGAGCAATATCTTTCAGCAAGGTGGGTTTCTCCTCCTGAAGCTACTTGGAGAATTTTCCGTTTTCCATTAAGCGAACTAAAGCCAGCTGTTATTCACCTTCCTCTTCATTTAGAAAATTATCAACCAATGACATTTAAGCCAAGACAAAACTTGAACAATGTTTTAGGAAATTTGCACCTTAGAAAAACAATGCTAACTGAATTTTTTCACACAAACAGAACAGATAACAAAGCAGAAGAACTGAAGCTCACTTATGTTGAATTTCCATACCATTTTGTTTGGAAACCTGATCAACGAAGGTGGAAGTTTAGAGAAAGGGGAGATTCTATAGGTAGAATAATGATAGCTCATCCCACGAAAGGAGAAAGATATTATCTTAGACTACTATTATCTAAAGTTCGTTGTCCTAAATCTTTTGAAGATTTAAGAACATATAATGGTGTTATTGTTAACACTTTTCGTGAAGCTGCTCTCATACGCGGACTTTTGCAACATGATAATAGCCAAGAACTTTGCTTACAAGAGGCTGCTCTGTTTCATATGCCTTATGAAATGAGACGCCTTTTCTCTACCCTTTTAGTGTATTCCTGCCCCAATGACCCTAGACAGCTATGGCTAAAATTTGAGCCTTTTATGTCAGAAGACTTTTTGAAATGTACTTTGCTTATAGCCACAGATGTTAGAAAAAAAGTCTTGCAACAAATCAATGGTTTTTTACAATCTATGGGGAAAGATATAAATTCCTATGATCTGGTCCCACCTGAATTAACATGTAGTGATGTACAAAACCAAACAAGAGAGGCAACTGCAGAAAAAAACATTACTGTTTCAGAACATGATCTCAATGCAATCTCTTTATTAAACTCAGAACAAAAAAAGGCATTTGATATCATATGTGAAAGAATATATTCAAACAAAAGTGGTGCCTTTTTTATCGATGGACCAGGAGGCACTGGCAAAACATTTTTATATAGAGCACTCCTAGCTGATGTTAGATCAAAAGGCTACATTGCATTAGCAACAGCTACTTCAGGAATAGCAGCGTCAATATTGCCAGGAGGAAGAACAGCTCATTCTCGATTCAAAATTCCTATTGACATTTCCGAAGGATCAACCTGTAGGATTAGCAAACAGACAAGTCTAGCAACACTAATAAAAGATTCTAAGCTCATTATTTGTGATGAAGCTCCCATGGCAAAAAGAGCAGCAATTGAAGCACTTGATGATTTGCTTCAAGATTTAATGGATTCAAAACAACTGTTTGGGGGGAAGGTGATTGTTTTCGGTGGTGACTTTAGACAAACACTTCCAGTTGTACGAAAAGGCACACGAACTGAAACTATTAATGCTTGCCTTATTAACTCTCCACTTTGGAAGCAATTAGAACGGCTATATTTAATCCAAAACATGCGAGCTATAATGGACCCTTCATTCACACAATTCCTTCTTCGGGTAGGCGATGGTATAGAGGCTATGACCAGAGATGAAAACATAATAATTTCGCCATCTATTTTGCTTGAGTATGACTACAAACAAGATCCCCTTAATCAACTAATAGAAATAGTCTATCCATATTTACAGCTTACACTTGAATCAATACATACTATAGTTAATAGAGCTATATTGACAACAAAAAATCAAGTTGTTGATGAGATAAATGATATTTTGATAAATAGATTTCCTGGCATAGAAATAGAATATCTAAGTTACGATGAAACTCTCAACCCAAATGATCAGTCACAATATGAAGACATACTTAATTCTTTATCACCAAGCAGTTTACCACCTCATAAGCTCTGCCTAAAACCTAATGCTCCAATAATTTTATTAAGAAATTTGGATCCAACCGAAGGACTTTGCAACGGAACAAGATTAGTTTGTAAGACTTTAACCCAAAATGTTATACATGCACAAATAGCATTTGGAGATTTTGCTGGAAAAGATGTTTTTATTCATAGAATACCCCTTCAGCCACCCAATGATGAACAATATCTTGTACCGTATAAAAGAACACAGTTTCCTATTCGATTGTGTTTTGCAATGACTATCAATAAAGCACAAGGACAAACACTTGATTTCGTAGGTGTATATCTTAAAGAACCTGTATTTTCACATGGACAATTATACGTGGCTTTGTCACGTGCTAGGACATCTTCAGCTGTTAAAGTTTTGGTTCGACCTCCGTTCTTCAATTCACCACATGTTTGCGAGACAAAAAAATATTGTTTACAAAGAAATATTAGAAACTTCACGTCTTCATTCAATGTATATGTTCAACAGCTATTTATATTGCAGCTTAACTAATTGTATTTTCTACCATTGTCTACTCCACTGGTAACTAACCTTACATAATCTTATTTTTCACAGTGAACAAGATGTCGCGCCGAATGTTCCAGGCTATGGATGTCCAGCAAGGAATGAGAGGCTGGACAGTGCTTGTGCAGGTGATTGAAAGATGCTACCCACAACTTAGCCACAGCACTCCACCAAAAAAAATACGTTCGTTTGTTGCTCACTGATTCTGAGGTTTGTATCACAAACATCTCATTTTCTACTTTTTCTCCCTTTTTGTACAACATAAATATTGTTTTTCCTTTTGTTTTATTTTTACTGATCGTCTTTCCTCTACCTATTAAAAAAGGGAACCAAGGTTTCAGCTGTCATATATGGCAGTGATGTGCGTTACTTTGCTAGCCTACTTTGGCCTTTTAAAAGATACTACATATCAAATGCTACCGTGAACTTCACTGCTGCTAAGTATAGGGTTAGTGAGTATGAATTCTCCTGGGTAATCAACAATGCCACGCTTGTTGAAGAATTTATTGAACCTGTTGTGCCAGTGCTCCCTTGCACTTTTGAAATAACAAGGTTTGCCGAACTGTTCAAATTTGCAGACACTGAAAAGCTGCAAAGTGAGCTTTCTTAAACCTTTGCTTTGAAGAACAATGCTAAATTTATTTTGTCCATTCTTCAATTCTTAATAATACAAAAGCAAAATGCATATAATACTTATATTTATAAATATTTGTATATGTGCTTAGATATCAAGGGAGTTGTTATCCACGCATTCCCAGTGAAGGAACAAGGATCTAACCTCAGTAGGACAAGAGAATTTGTTATTGTAAATGAAGAGTGAGATGTTAATTCTATTCTTTTCCAATATTTCTTCTTCAATATTTTACTTATTCTTAATCTGCTGTCATCAGGAAAATACCGATGTTGTTAACAATGTGGAATGAATTTGAAGCACATGAGGGTGCCCGCATTGCAAGCACAATCATGACAGGCCCCATGATAATTGCGATGCGAGTTAAAGTCTCTACTTTCAACTGTAAGTTACTACCCCTTTTTGCTTGCATAAACAATCTCAGTTCATGACTTTCTGCTACTCTTAAATACTTTATTTTTCTTTGCAACGTTGTCATTGACAACGAGAATGTCTTCTTGCATTCTCATAAATCCTCCTCTTCCACAAGACATGACGTTAAGTGATTGGTATATCTATTTTCTCTATATACTGCTTGTGGCTAAATAATACTTTAGAACCAACCAACAACTGACTTTCTAAATGTTCTGTAGGTTTAATGCCAACAAAACTGAATTAGATCAATTGGTGCAAGCTAAGGCTTATAAAGACCCATGCAAACTTCTCCCTCCGCCTAAGGAGGAACGCATAATTAATGTTGGGACAGCCTTAGCAACATTACATGATGTACACCATTTTTTTTTTAAATTTCACTACCACATTTAACTTTCATTATATTTTTATCTTTGAAAAGCCAATTTACATATTATTCACTAGGTTAAGACTGCTTGGGTAAAAGGAAACCCAAAACTGGTTCCTGGACAACAAAGCTATTGGTATACTGCCTGTAACAATTGTCACAAATCAGTCAATGCAGAGGCAGATTGGGAAATAAAATGTCCAGCTTGCAAGGAAGAAGCTAAGGTTGACATCAGGTATAAAATGTTTCACTTTTCCTTCCTTTTAACTAAATACTTTATCACTTTGCAGTTTCACCTAATAGATTTTGTTGCAACCATTCATGCCAGATGCCGAATGTCAATAGTTTTGGAAGATGGAACTGATTTTCTTACTGCTACAATCTTTTCCCCAGATTGTGAACGACTAATTGAGCTAACTGCACTTGAGTTGAAACAATCTGATGATAATGTAAGACATCCTATTGTGCATTTGAAAATGCATGTTTAATGTAATTTCAATTTTTTCCTTGTAATCATTCCTTCAAAATATTACAACCAAATACGTTTTCTTACTGGAATATATTTAAACAGGGAATTGCATTGCATGAACAAGTTGCAGTATCAATTCAGAAGCACAGCATTGTTGCCTTTCTGCGTTGCTATGAAAAAGACTTCCAAGGCCAACTTAGTAGGAGGTACAGCATAGTCAAAGCATACACAGCTGCAGAAGTCACACAATTGCCTCAGACAATTAATGATGAAAATATGCCCCTACTTGTTGGTGTTGCAAATACCCCCCAACATCAGCTAGGCACAATCGCAAGTGAAGAATGCCATTTCTTTACCCCAACAGCAAAGAAGGTCCTTGAGGAAATCTCTGAAACTTCCAATCAAATGGCAAAAACAACGTCTGCAACGACTGGCGTCAAAAGAAACCTTTCTTTTTCTGATGCAAATCCGCAGGCTAAAATAGAAATCAAAGATAATGCTGAAGTCTCAATCCCTCTAACTGCTTCAAAAGCTTCTATTGCTACAAGTTTTGCTCATGAAGCCCAATCTTCTCAATCTGTTGGAAAATCATCAGCTGGTCAAATGGAGACTGAACAAAGCCCCTCAAAGAAGAATAGAGATAAGCTCAAGTTGAGCTAAATGTGTTGCTGCTTAACACTACCTTTTGTTACTGCATATCTATGACTTACTTTAAAGAATGACATTTTGTTTCATATTATGGCCCATTATGTGGTAATGAAATTATGATACAACTATAATGGATCATAATATGACTTTCAACTGTATTAGACTTCTAGGCTCACTTAGAATATGATGGCTTTTGTTTCTGCACTTTAGAATATGGCTTTAACTACTCCTGCTGTTGCCATATCCTTAGTCTTTTGTAATGACCATCAATTGAAGCCTTTTGTTCATTCTATGCTATGAATGAAAACTTATCAAATTGCAAGTTATTACTTTGAATGCTCTTAGATTTTCAATTTGAATGAATGAAAAGCTATTAAATAGCAGGCAAACTACATGCTGTTACTTTGAATGCTCTTAGCTTTTCAATTTGAATGAAAAGCTATTAAAGTGCAGGCTGTTAATTTCTTATAACGCTTGAAGCATTGTTGCAGCATTTTTAATTGCAGCTATAAATTAGATTGTGCCTGGAATGAAAACCTATTAAACTACAGGTTGTTACTTTGCTATAACTGTTGCAGTGTTTCTAATTATACCTGTAAATTAGATTGTGCACATATAGTGGGCACTGGCTGTGCCTTGCACAGCCAGTTCCTACTAGTTATAGTGATATGTTTCGAATTGGTCAAAATTGCAATAGTTTCCTATGATATATACACAATTCTAAGTGCACGATTTAGTTTTCATAGAATTTCTAATTTCTAAAAGTTGAAATTCCCTTCTAATTCACAAACTTATTCCTTAAAAATTTAAGGAAACATGATTTAATAAAACTTACATTCCTAGACTACATAATCAATATGAGTACTACATAATTAGCCCTAACAATTATAAAAAAGGCAATTTATTTGAAGACATAACATTATCATTATTTTGTTTTGTACAAGCATTATGGGAAAAAAAATCTAAATCATTCGCAAAACTTTTACTTTTAACATATACAAGATGTCCTCAGCAGCACGCAATTACCCATAGCAATCTTTAGTTCTCTAAATGCGTAATAAATTCTGCACATGAAATAGCCAAGTGTCAACGAGGCGTCATCTCAAATAGCTCGACCTACTATTCGAGTCGAGCTCGATGTTGACTGAACTCGACTCGAGCTTGAATAACTCGTATACTAAACGAGCTCAAATTTAAACAGTCAAAAAAGTAAGATCGAACAACTCAAAATATATATTAAATATTATATATATAAAATTACTAATTTACACATACTAATTATATATGAATTTTGAGTTTAAGTTCAAGTTCTAGAGTTATTGTGCTTTTATGAGCGATTCCGAGTCAAGCTCGAGTTCTCCTTAAAATTAACGAGCTAAGCTCGAACATCGAATCACAAACTCAATCGAGCTCGAGCTAGATCTCAAACAATAGTAACGTTAATAAGCTCAAACTCGAATTCGATAGTATTTAGACTCGACTCGATTTGATTACACTCCTAATCTCAAACCCAGGATTAACATATTCACCATTTTAGCATGATGATGTTAGTCTGGCTTAGCCTCAACCAACTAAAAAAAAAATGGTAAACACTTTTCAAATGATTCACCAATAAAATTAAGGTCTTTAGCCCCAAAATTAATCAAATTCTATATTTGTTAACATATTTTTAAAAACCTTTAAACACGTTTTCCAATTACTTTTTTACCTCATATACATGTTTATCTAGAAAAAATTTTAAAACGGATATAGTAATGTTTTTAAAAGACTACCCAAAAAACAAATGCATCCAATATTTTTAATTGAATTAGATTTATGTCTTTAATATATCAAATACAACACTAATAAGCCACCGGTACGAGGAAGGCAATGCCCGAAGGATACCATTTAGCTTTAGCTGCACGGAACGCTCCAACTCTAGGTATTAAATCCGATTTACTTGAAACAGTTGTAAGGGAACAACAGCAGACATCAGATCAAGAAAACCAAAATACTTGGTATATTAGGCTTGAAATCATTCCCCAAACTTAGTGCAGATAAAAGCAGAGGCAATATCACCAAAAATTCGAGCTTCTACTGCTGCGAAAGAGAGATGGGAAAATGGGGAAGCAAGGAAGCAAATGAAAGTGCTATCTTGTAGACTGGCTTATTATTGCTGTTTCTTTGAGTTTAAAAACTTTCCAGCAATGTCAGACCTTAGTTTGCATCCAGATGAAAGAATTTGCAGGACCAAACCATCTATTTCTTCTTCGTTCTTCTCATAGACCAAGAAAGCAACAAAGGCAATGGGAAGCCCTGCAATGACAAGAAGAAGATGATCAGAACAACCAGAGTTATCAAACTCTAGTAGGGACATTCCCAAATATTTTCAAATGACCAGGAATTGCAGAAATCTCAGGATGTAGAGAATAGAACATGCAACGTATATCAAACAATACAAAACATGCATGTTTCTGGGGTGCAGGTGCGTTTTTGTTTTTGGATTTTTTTTTTTTTTTTTTTGTGGGGAGAAGAGGGGGGGGGGGGGGGGGGGGGAGGTGCGCACAGACCTATTACAAACAAACTTTCCAGTGAAAAGGCTCCAAGGATGCTCAGAATCAGAAGAGACGAAACCACCTGTTTCATCAAATACCAAAGGACACAACCAAAATTAACTCATGAAAAATCCATTATGATTGAAATATATGAATATACACAACCAAAAAAGAATGCATAAAAGTTTAGAATATCCTCTCCTTGACATAATTTTTATGGAGATTGAATTCAGCAAAAATTAAATGTTGTTATCTGCTCTACTCTTTAGCAACAAGTCCAGAACCAAAAGACAAATTTTTCTTATATCACTGTAAAGAGCAGGAAATGTTTTTATTACAATCCTCGCATGATTTTTAGAAGCTGCTCTTCTGTAGGAAATTTATTACTACTTGTCAAATGTATTTTGAATGAAGTTGGAACATAAGCCAAACTTTTAAAACCATGCGCAACAGAACATCCCGAATTTTTATTGAAGACATCAAGTTTCTAATGGTTATCAAAAGTCTATATGTAAGCATGAGCACCATGTAAACATAAAGGAAGAAATTAAAGAGGAAACTTCTCTAAGATTAAATATTTTACTATTGAACATTTCGATTTCTTCTTTTCTAAGGTGTCAAACAGAACCTTCAATTAGTTGAAAGCTTAATATATAGTTTCCCAAACAAAAGGATCTCTTCAAGATCTTCCAGAACATCACTACAGGAAGCAGTATTGTGTTTACTCATCCAGATAGAAACCACAGTTGAGTTTCTAAAACTATCAGCCTGATTAAGTTTAGTCAACCAGTTACTCAGCAAATCCAGGTATAAGTGAATGCTAAAAAACACACTTAGCGATATTGATCAATATGGGTGGAAAAACTATAAAGAACAGATATTAAATACTGGATTGTCTGGGGGAAAAAAAATCTAAACACACCCGAGACAATACAATTAAATAGAAACAATCAGTATACATATCTTCATAAAATTATCCTTATGTTGCAGGAGTTCAACAGAAGAAATTGCGAACTGGTAACACAATCACTTAAAGGAAGCATTTTAGAGCAAAATGGTTATTAAGATGAGCAGAATGCTTAGTAGAGAAGGAAATGCAGGAGAAAAGTGTTCACTTAGGAAAAAAAACAGAAGTATTAAAATTATGCTGCAGACTTATAGGGCAAGATTTTGCCTCTAACACCATATAATCAATTGCTCTTTTCCTGTCTTTTATGAAATTAGAGGGCTTTGTTCGATTGAGTTTTTTAACTTCCTCAAACTCTTTTGTGTCCGTGCTTTCACTTGTGCAGTACAAAGCAACTGTTTTCTCAACTTGTTCAGCTCTTGATGAATTAGTATCAAGGTCAACCATTCTGAAGCATTGTTATTTTGAACAGAATAATCCATCAGAATTCGACTTTTTCTTCACGAGGGAACAAAAAATTTTTGCCCAGTCACCATTAACTTTCCAACAAAAAGCATATAAAACAATTCTCAGAATCACAAATTACAATTCTGTGGGCAATGTTCTCTAGATCCATCTTAAAGAAAAAATAGGCCAGATATTTGATCGTAGCTCTCAAATCCATCAGAGATGTGAACCCAACTTGGGAGTTGTGTCAGTGAATTACTTGTTCAACAGTAACTTAAAGACCTAAACCATAGGCATCATGGATAAATCGTAACCATATGTATCCCTTTAAAAAAATCAAGAATTCCATATAAAAGTCTGAATAGGTTCAATGACGGATGACACATATTTCCAAGAAAATATTGGCACTGATGCACAGACTAAGTTTTGCTACAACATCATACATTTCATGTAATTCTTTAAGTTTCTTTAAGAAAAGATTATGTCTTTGTACGATTTTATTTTTAGAATTACCATAAAATACAGGATAAGAGAAGTTATAGAACATAGAAACTATATAAAGGATACACCGATTCTCTAAAACATAAGAAAGCTACTCCAATTCCCTTCAATTGTTCCACCTAATTTAAAGAAAAAGCAATTAGTAACTAGTACAACATAGACAATTGGTGTGTGTTGGAGGATAAAATATGGAGAACAGTTTTCTCTTTTTATAATATGCTAAAATAATTTTTTTCCAGACAAATGTAACCAACTGGCTATGTGCCAACATTTAGTTGGCACGATCAAAATCACAAGTACATCACAAATCTTCCAATTGGCTGGTTTAGAGAAAGTTCAAGGCTCAAATAATCCAACATGATAATAATCAGCTGGCATAGACTCCAGGTCATGGGGTATAAGATTCTAGCAACTGAGCCAGCCAGCCAGGCAGGATCAAATATATATCCTTTTGATCAAACTGCAGACCACAAAAGCAGAAAATAACCAAGCAAATGTACAAAGCCCGTTACCTTCAGAAACAGCATCCAATCGTTTCCTCTGCAAAGAGATTTTAGGTTGATCACTGCAGAATTCCACCTGGAGGCTATTGATTGAGCAACTTGGTGCGAGGCCTCTTGTGAAATATTGAAATTTGAATCAGGAATTTTCTCTATTCGATAACCCAATCTACACGAGTATACATCCATATATAAGCATCCATGAAAGTGTTTCTCACTGTTCCTTGTTGAATCATGAATAAAGCTTTGCCACTCTAACATGGATAAAATGGACTTTTGTTCAAAAAGTATGCAGAAATGTTAAAATGCATTTCCACATGTTCCTAAGGCTTAGTTTGGAAGTTGGGGTAGAAAAGAAAAGAAGAGATAAGAAAGTGAGAGAAAAGAAAAGAAGGGAAAGAAACTTTCCCTTCTTTTCTTTCATTTTCCTCCCAAATTTGGAAGGAAAATTTTTTGGCCAAAACAAGCCAACTTTTCCTTCCATTTCCTTTCTTTTCTTTCCCTTTCCTTCCTTCCAAACAAAGGAAAATGGTTAAGTAAATTTTCCCTTCTTTTCCTTCCTTACTCCCAAACAAAAGAACACCTTAAAATCCTTTCCTTTCTTTTCTTTTCCCTCCATTTCCTTCCTCCCAAACATAGTGTAAAGGATGTAATTCTAGCTCAAGGTTTGAAAGCAATAACCAAGAAGGAAGAAAGCACATCACAGTTATGGCTTCGGTTTTATTGTGGTATAAGAGGCTGTGACATATTTCAGTAGATAAAATGCACAGAGGCATGTGTACACACATACGTACATGGTTATATATTTAGAAATACACATGAGCATATATTTACATAACTGCAGTTACATATAAATAAAAATTCACGTGTGTGTGTGAGAGTGAGAGAGAGAGAACAGCAGCATACAATTTCTCAGGTAATCTGCCATTCATGAAGAGGAAAACTACTGCGGCCAAGAGAAGCCTGGAAACGGCAGTTATGATGGTATACCCAGATGCTATGAAATTGACATAAATTGCAGCCAGAACCAACAACGTGATGAGCGATTGCTTTTTATCCTTCCAGAGAAGTGTGTCCGCAACTGTAAAATGCATATTCCAATTTTAGTTCAAAATTATGATCCTTATACTTTAAGTGATATTGTCACTTCATAGTAAGCATAACATTATATAATTCTAGGTATGTGCAGAATAATTGCAACATTATCAACAGTTATGCATTCCAGGGTCCGATGCACGTGCTTAACCGTATCTAAATTTATAAACCAAGTCCAGCTGACTAATAGAACATAACGATCAAAAAGAAGAACAAATTTGCAGTATCTCGGATGAAGCAAAAAGATTACAGATCACAATGTTAAAGATTTCCTCGTGTCAAATCTTCAGAATATGTCTAAATAATAAAAAATTTGCTTACATGGATTTAAACTGTCTCAATAATAGACTACCAGGTTAAGGTGTAAAAAACTAGCATAACAACATATTTTAAGTTGACATCACAAAGATACGAGTAGTTAACCATGCACAAGGCAAGATATGAGGTAGAAAGTAATCAAATCTCCCTGTATCTATAGTTTCCCAAACTTGAGCAATAACAATACAAGCATTTTACGGTTTATATATATATGTAATCCAACCTTGCGCCAAACAACACAAACAGAGAACAACCTGCATAAATAAAAAAGGGAATGAAATATCTATACCCCTTCCACTACCAAGCATTCTCGAAGCTTTTGAGGGACCGTCTCTTTTAGGTCTGACTTCAGCCCTCAAGTGTGGGTAAGATTCAATAGTTCGCTTAAGACCCTCCTGCAGAAAAACAAATTGAAATTGTCAAAAGAAACTATGAGAAAAGAAAGAGGATATATTCTAAAGAACTATATGACATATTAACAGTAAATCAGGCACTGGTCAGAATATAATTTCTATCAGAGCCTCCTTGTATGACAAAAATGTAAACAAATAGGCTCCCTCTTAAGAAAAACATAAAAGGAAAATCATAAAAAGGGTGATTAGACAAAACCAAAATGCTTCTTTCAAGGAATCGAAGTCAAAAGACTCCAAACTTTAACAAGGCTTAGAAGGAATCGAAGTCAAAAAACTCCAAACTTTAACAAGGCTTAGAAGTGAAGTATATTTAACCATGCTGTATTGTCATGTTAGCAAATTTCAGAATTTAGTGGAAATGATGAGAACCTGGAGTGAGACAATGGGCGTGTAGCCAAGACAATCATTTGCTTTTGAACAATTAAAAGTTCTGCTGACTGACAGAAGCCTGATTCTCGATGGTGTGAACTGTGGAACCTTCATTCCATATGGGGCTAGCATCTTGTACACCCACTCCACCATATGTGCGATTGGCATCATCAGGAAGACAGGAAGCTTAATTTTAGGCCTGCATACTACATAAAATCAGAAATAAAGCAGTAAACTTCAAATATTACTAGCCTTGTGGCACTGTCACAGTTAAACTATAGGCAATCCCCTCCCCCTGCTTTCTTCACGTCTACCAAAATCTTAAGACTCTCTCTCGCACGTGCGCGTGCGTGCACACCAAAAAAGAAAATTTCAGTTTTGTCCTGAATGTTACACAAAAGAATACTGAAAATTTCGAAGGCTCTCATCCTCCCTCACCCTCATTGTCCCCCCCCCCCCCTCCTTTCTTTTTTCTTCTCTTCTCCTTCTTCTCTTCTTCCAATCTCTCTCTGCATGCAATTTAAGGACACGGGGTAAGAAACGCTCATTCTTGGTCCTTTCTTTTGATTGTAGAAAAATATAAGAAATTACCTCTCATAACCAAGACCTTCAAGAATAAGAGAGACAAACTCCCAAAACTTGATTGGCTCCATATTTGTAATGAAATATGCCTGCAAGAACAATTTGTGGCCACAACTGTGTCTATCAGAATTCACAATAAATAATCATTGAACTGTAATATTTTCTCTCAATGTGAAAACAAACTCCATACATCTGAATAGTTTAGTAAACAAACACAATTTTTAAGCCTATCCTTCTAACAGGATTTGCTCACCAAGACTGCAAAGGATTTTTAACATCCTTTTGGAGTACAAGCCTTGAGAATATAACAATGGTTTAAAGTTCCTTTTGGTATTGAAGGAGAAGGATGAAAATTAAATTAAATTCTTTCTGCAGCATATACGCCACTGCCATGCTTATTACACTGCATGGCTGGACAACTGGAGATCAGCATGTAAATACACAAAACATCTAGTTGACATTTCCGACCCGGTGGATCCTCAAGTTCAATTTAGGCAAATTTTATCCATTTTCCCAGACATTATTCCAAGCCTCCCTTTTTTTTTTTTTTTTTGGTGGGGGGTTGGGGGGGTAAGTAACAGCTAATTTTATTAGAAACTGTGCACACCATGAGTATAGTACAAAGCTTAAGGGAACATAGCATACAGCAAATTCATCCAAATGTCAAGTGCAGTTGGAATGGACTGTATGCCCCAGTAATATAGGAAAAAACAAAATCGTCTCCTTAATTTTCCAAGTAGGTCTTTCTTGGAATGGACATTATCCAACTGGTTGGAATGGACGTGATCCAAGTTATAGACAGGCAAATTACAAAATCATAACCAGAAGAACAAAATGAAATGAAAATGTCAATAGAAATGTCACTTTACGGAAAAGCTTAGCAATGGCGAAATGCATCAACCATTACCATGACAGTCAAGGAGTAAACTGTAATTAGGGGTGTGCAACGAATTCGAATTTGGAAATTTGGAAGCCTGAAATCGGATAATTCGGAAAATTGGAAAGGCTCTATCCGACCGATTTCGAATTCGAAATCACCCTTGTCAGATCCAAATTTAATTTCAATCAAAATCGGAAAAGCGAAATCGAATTCGGAAATTCCGAAATCATTTAACAACTCAGCAAAGCCCAATAAACAAACAAAGCCCAATACACAAAGAGAGCCCATTTAACAGTTTTATAAACAAACAAAGCCCAATACTACACTCATTTAAAGATCCAAACTTAACTAAAGATACGAATAAGTTTATTTGACTATTTGTTATTTTTTGTGGCTTAAGTTTAATAACTAACTATTAGTCTATTAGTTATGACTTAGTTGTATTAGTATAATATATTAAATTATTAATGTTAATTATTATATTTATAATATGTATAATAAAACTATTTGTTTATTTGACTATTTGTTATTTTATGTGGCTTGAGTTTAGTTTATTTGACTATTAGTTTTAGTTTATTTGACTATTGTTATTTTATGTAGTTTGAGTTTAATAACTAACTATTAGTTTATTAGTTATGACTTAATTGTATTAGTATAATATACTAAATTATTAATGTTAATCATTATATCTATAATATGTATAATAAAAATAATTATTTTATATAATATTATGAACATAATTATTATATATATAATATTACGAATTCGGAATTTCCGAATTCGTTTTCGTTTTTAATTCAAATTTGGAAATTCCGAATTCAAAATCACTATATCCGATTTCGTTCCTAATTCAGTTGTATTTGAATTCGGATACTTCCGAATCCGATCCATTTTCCGTTTTTCTGAATTCGATTTTCCTAATTCATTTCAAATTCGGACAGAAAATCAGAAAATTCCAATTTTGCACACCCCTAACTGTAATCAAGGAACAATTAACTCAAAAGTGGTAGAAATCCAGAAAGTTGTTCATAGAAATCCATTACACAGAAACATGCACAAAATTCTTCAAGAAATTCATCAACAATTACACCAAAACTTGTATGAATGTGGTCGAAATCCAGAAAGACGTTTGTAACAGTGAGATGGTTAGAACATCTGTTCGTTACCTGGCCTGCAGCTTTCTCTGTTACTGGCCCTCCTGAAGCCAGCGCTCGTTCAGCACATATATGAGCATGTGCTACGTTTTCAACATAAGTGAAATCATACATGTTGTTGCCATCGCCAATTATGAACTATCATTACATATTAAAAAATAGAGGAACTATGAGTAAATGTCCATCCAAGTATAGCAAAATAAATAAATAAATAAATAAATAAATAAACAAATAATATAAAAGCCACAAGCCTTCAGATTAGTAACAAAATGCAAGCAACCTAACAATATTACAAATAACATATGGTTTTCAAAAGAAACTGTGCATACAGAAAATCAGGACTGTTTGGTTTTCAAAAGAAAATTCTTATTAGATTTTTCGTAGAGAGCATCAACTAAGAACTCATTCATAAAATGGAACTAAATAAACTAATTTCTTCAAAATTCAAGATTGGTTACTTACCTTAGATTTCCCAGTCCTCGCAGCAGCAACCAAAGACGGCACAAGTAACCTATCACCAGGGCCAAAAATGCTGCTAGGTCTAATGCAGCATGTTAAAAGACCATTAGTACCATTTGACTTAATAACTAGTGCTTCTCCTTCAGCTTTAGTGGCAGAATATGAATCATTGTGCTGAAAACATAGAAAAAATGATCAACAAAACATGTAAAATTAAGAAAACTTCAGTAAGTGCTTACCAAAAGTTTATCTAACATTTAAGACAATGAAAGGAAACAAAAGTATACTGAATGACCTGAAACAAAAACAAATTTCAATTAAATATACGGGTTCTCATACTTAAAATTAGTAAATACATTTTCATTCATGGATGAGCCGTAGACATACTTCACATTCCTAACTTTATGTTTGATGATTGCAAGCAAAGATTGAAAACACAAAGGTACTGCAAAAATGTACGCACCAACCGATATGCAAAACTTTATCACTGTTGAGTCAAAATTCATGGATTAATTGCATTTAAAGCACCTTGAGCTAAATAATCACTGTTTATATATCACTTGGTGAATCATTTTAGTTCATCTACCACTTCCCTTAGATCACAAAATAAATATTAGATTGCTTCAGATCATCTGAAGAACAGAGAAATGGAGGATGGATGACGAATAGATATATGAAAGAAAAAAAAAAAGTATCAGCAAAGAAAGCAAGAAAACACTATAACACCAGACTTCCTAATTTTCAGTTTTAAGACCATAAATGTATGGTGAATATCATCAGAGTAGTGTTCTGCTAAACATAATAGCAAACACTGAAAAAATGAAAACCAACCAATGTGGCAAAATGCATGACTGCATAGTTCAAAATTTGGGCATAAAATTGCATTTGAAGCACTTGAGATAATTAATCACTACGTTATAATTCTCACCACTGTGGGTAAATTTTCTGGTAGAAAAATTTAGCATAATCTTGCGTTTTCCATACTAGGATCATGCACATATCCTAGATTGGTTCATTGCATCCAAAAATAAAAGTAAGTGGAAGAAGAATTAAAGCTAGAGTGTACAGCACGAATATTTCTAAACCAATCATCAGCCAAAAAAGTGGAAAAATACTATACCATCATCAGTCCTATATTTAAGTTTTATAACAGATATGAAATAACTAGCACTGGTAGAGTAGTGCTAAAAGTGCAAGCATCATCCAGCAAATGATGGACCACAGATTGGCTCGTGTCATCTAATGCACCAAAGAAATGAAGGAAGCATGACAGCTGGAATGCATCAGATAAGAAAGGGGGAAAACACTATAATAATACTGGAAGCTTCAGATGATATCAATCCAGCATATCCCCAGACAAGAATCAGTTTCAAGTGGGTATGTAATAGTTGAACACCTTAGAAGGATAAGGCAATGTTTCATCCCCATTAAAGATTCCGTGAACTCCATCAAAGACCACACTTGGTGAGCTTGTGCATATAAGTCTTTTTACTTTTAGCTCAACACAGGCATCAATAACATTCTTGGTTCCTGCAAGGTCATTGACTAGTTATACCACAAGAAGCAAATCTTAAATAGCCTCAACAACTAAAAAGTGCAAACAAATGGACACATCAAAATTTTCTTTATTCTGGTAAATGTTCTTAGCTTAGAACATTGCCTTGCACATTAACAGAATGATGAAGCTGGTGGTCATTGATAGATGAATCTGGAGCAGCCATGTGAAAAACAACCTCGGCTCCCTGGAAAGCTACAAAATGAGACGATGCATAAGATAATTCACAGAATAAAACAAAAAAATCCACAAGAATAAATAAGTGCAGTTGCCTCAAATATACTAAAGAAGCTACAAGACAACAATTTAAAGCATAATTTACTGACAAACAAGATATTTTTAATCATGTTTCCAATTACATTACAAGGACTACTAGTCATGGTTTCTAAGTTATAATTTAAACTGTCTTCTGGTGTTTTTCTAGGAAAAAGTGAATGAAAAAAGCTTGTGAGAATAACCCAAGAAGTATTTCTGATACTCTTTCAACATGTGGGCCATTGTGTTACACAATATAGAAGGCATTGGCAGTTGCTAGAAGACTATTAAACTAATGCAGTTTTTTTCCCAGGCAAATGATAATTTTGCAACACCCTTAAATAAGGTATCTTTACAAATTTTTGCCAATGACTGAAAACTGAAAACACTAAGACACATAAGAGGAAATACATTGGAAAACGAAAAAAGGTTAAGAATTACTAGTGACAGATACAAGATTCCTGTGCGTTTTAGAGTAAGTAATAACTTATCATAAATACAGAAGGAAAAAACTAGAGAAAGTTTCCCTTCAATATGACTCATGTTTTTCTTGAAAGGAAAAAACAAGGTTATGCATAAAGCCAGCAGATTGTTATCAATAGACATGTTTTTAGACGTTGATATCACTGAATTACTGTTAACACATTTCTAATGGCAAGAGATTGAGTATTCATGTAATACCCCTAAAACGTATACTTATAATTTATCTCAATGAGAACATTTACATAAACTTCAACAAATATCATAACAAGCTCTGATCATTGCAAATCTCATAAAAACACCAGCGAATAAACTTAATCACTTGCCAGCATTTAGGAATGCCAAACTAGTAAGCACCTGACATGCTAAATAAACTTCAATTACGCAAATACCACGTCCACAGAGATAATTACCACACCCACAGAGATAATGTGAAGTAATTTTCAAACCCAGTTTCCTGGTTTATAATGTCAATATTGTCGTCCGACAATTCAAAGTCATGAAAACAGACACTACTGGTAAAACTGGTCGCAATGTACATGCCTTTGTTGTGTATGCACGCGCTTGTGTTGAAATGCCATCTGTCCATGACGTTACTTACTAGCACATATTCCAACATTACTAAACTATTTTCTTTATATTTCTTTGCAAGTTCTAACTTACTGCAAATCAGGAATATTACTAATCGAGCGTTGCTAACACCCCTTTCAATTGAAAACTAGCTAGCCAAAAAACTAACGACAATGATCAAAATGATGATAATTAACAGTATGTTAGTAGAATAGCTCGAAATTAGAATATTATAATATTTACTCAAATTACCAACTGTTTTCCCTTTTTTCTTCCTTCATTGCAAGTTCCAATTTACTACGATTGAAAAAATTAATTCGACAATTATTTACGTTCCTTGGCATCAAAAAACACGCATTTCAACTAAAAAAATTCACCCAAAAAAAAAAAACAAGAAACAGCAGAAAATTAAACTCAATATTATTTTTTATACCTTTGAGTACTTGAGACTTGTCGCGAAGATCCGCGGAGACGTAACTAGCACGGCCAGAATTCAACGCTTCGCCGAGAATTCCTTCCTCCTCGTGCGGTTCAAGCTTGATTGCAGGGCCTAAATCCGCAACCCGAACGCGAAACATATTGTATCGGATCAACATTTCCACCAAATGCCTCGCCGCAAACCCTCTCCCTCCGGTCACCACACACCACCTCTCTTGCCCTAGGTTTTGGCCTTCCTCCGCCTCCATTTTCCGCTGGATTTTTGCTTCCTTTTACAATGCGATCGTTTATACCCAAGTAATCACATTGGATTCGGAAATTTACGGCATATATATAGGAAGAATGTGAGTAGGTGTGTGTGGGCGTGTGAGATGAAATGGTACCTGAGAAAGGTATTAACTTCCCAAAGGGAATATAGTGTGTGTTGTGTGTGAGAGAGAGTAGGAGAGACTAGGGCTGTTCAAAAAAACCCGAAAAATTAAAAAATCGAGAAAATCGATTCGTCCCGAATCGAAAAAAAGGGTAACCGAACCGGTTTTTGCTGGCGGGGCGGTTTGCGGGGCGGGTTATATTTTAATCGGGGCGGTTCGCGGTTTCTATTTTTGCGAACCGACGGGTAACCGAATCGAACCGAAATGGGGGTAGTTATGTAATTTTACATGTCACTTATGTAATTTCATATATTAGTTTGGGTATTCATTTGACTATTTGTTGAATATTTATGTTTTTACATTGATTGAAATGAGAAGATGAAGTTTGAAATACTAAGTGATTATTTTCTTGTTTATATAGTTTTTGGTTATTTGTTGAATATTTATATTTTTATGTTGATTGAAATGAAAAGATGAAATTTGAAAGGCTAAGGGATTGTTTTCTTATTTATTTAATTTTTTTTTTTGAAGATTAAGGTTTTGGATGTAATTTAACTTTAAGATATTAATGTTTGTATTATTAGTGATTTATAATATTTTGTAATTTTTCTTGTTTATTTTTTTAAAAATATAGGTAAATTATTATGGACCGGGTCGGGTACCCGCCCTATCTGAACCGGTTTTGTGGGTAACCGGAAGGCCGGGTACCCACTACATGTGGACCGGTTTGCAGTTCGAATTTTTGTCGAACTGCAAAGACCGATTCGGTTCATATTTTTTATCCATGGACCGGGTACTCGGTCCATGAACACCCCTAGCAGAGACAGCGAAATTAGAGCAAGAGTTTCGGAAGATGATGAAAGCTCGTGCTTTTTTATCTTTGATACTATCCGGGTGGCATTGGACCCACCTGTCAGAAATGATTCCGTTAGACGGCCACGGACTCACAAATAACATTTGCTATAATTTCACGGTTTAGATTTAAATTCTAAAAATAAAAACAAATACTATTTACTATAATTTCACGGTTTAGATTTAAATTCTAAAAATAAAAAGATAAAATTGAACTAATAATATCAAATTTTTAAAAAAAAATAATGTGCTTTGAGTCAAAAATAGTTATACCATATTTTTACATAATCATACCATGGTTACATAGGAACCAAGTTGTGATAAATAAATAAATAAATAAACAAATTGTGAAGTTTCGTATCCTTGGGCCCATTCAGATCAACCAATTTTTAATTATTAAATAAATAAAATTTTGAATGAGATTCGTGCTCTCTATCTGGGTCATTTTTAATTGCTCGTTACAAGCTTTTGTAATTAGGACGATATTCCGGTCATGACCTTAAATTTGGAATTTCTTTCTTTTTTTTTTTTTTTTTTTTTGCATGATGTTGCTTTTGAAGAATTTTCTTTATTTGCTCCTTTATCATATAGAGTCCATTTGGTTAGTAAATGAGATGAAATATGATATCTAAACCTCGAATTATAAATTTTGGGATAAGTTCTCCTCAAATTAATAGCCTCAATTATCATGTGTTTAGTTAATACTAGATTTATGTAATATATTAAAAAATAATGTCACTGTGTATTTTGTTGGAAATTGAATTTCAAATTACTGATTAAAATATCAAAATTTTATAATATTATTTTTATTTGATAACAGTGGTGGTGCACAACAACAGATGGTTGTGGTATTGCACGGTGATAAAGTGGTGCTATTATGTAGTAGTGGTAATAGTAGTGTTTGAAGGTGGTAGTGTTCGATAGAAGATAATAGTGGTGCACCGTAATAGGTGGTGATATTAGGACAATAATGGTAATGTTAGTGGCGTTGTTACACAGTAGTGGTGCTGGTTCTGGTGCTAGTGCTCAAGGGTGATATTGGTGTTGTACAATGGTAGATAATAGTGGTGGTGTAGGGTAGTAAATGGTGATATTATACAGTAATAGTAATGGCAATAGCAGTGTACCTGACATTAATAATAGCGATGCTCACTATGGTAGTGATATGTAGGTGTTGTGCTTGAACTTGGTGGTGGTCGACGGCAGTAGCTGTGGTACACATGGCAATGGTGAGGCAGATTAGTCAACATTTTTGTTATTTTATCTAAGTGTCAGTCCGAAGATGACTAATAACGTCTACTAGCAAGTGATTATTTTATTCTATGTATAAAGAATAAATTTAGTTAAATACATCCTAAGCTTAAAATGTAAATAAATATTGGATGACATGGGATTAGTAACATGATCCCATGTTATCCATGGAAAAAACTGCATCTTAGAATTTGACAGCTACTTTGTTCTAAGTCTAATTAGGACATTAGATTAATCTGGAGCATGGGGGCTATTAAATTTTAATTAATTGTGCATGTACGATTAGAGTTGTTTTGTAGCAATCGAGTCTAATTAGGACACGACAATACTTTGGAGTACGAGGTCATTACATTTTAATTAATTTTGCATACCTTAAAGTACAAAAACTTGGTGAGTTGGAGATAAGAGAAAGATAGAGAAAATTAGGTGAATGCAAGACTTAACGAGAGATTAAAAAAAGACTTAACGAGAGATTTAAAAAAAAAACAAAACAAAGAGAAGCAAACTTAGAAGACTTAGAAAGCGGGACAGACCTTAACTGCCATTCCGTATCTTTTCTAGATGTCTTCCCTCTTGGAGATTTTTATGTATACCGAGTTTATGGTTTTACGTGTGAATTTTGTGATTCTAAAATAGTGTTATATAAGAATAGCGATACATGTTGACATAAAAAAAAATGATGTAAGCATACTTATATGACTTTATTTTAGAACGCAAGGTTTATAGGTGAGGCCGTAAACTGAGTTCATTTAAGAATTTTCTCCTCCCTCATCCTCGTTCTTTTTTTTTTTTAAGCTGTCTCTATAATCATTCTCTTTATTGTACAAAATTTTTTTCTCTCCCTCCCCAATTGTCTCAAATTTTTGTCAGTTCTTATCCCTTTTTTTTTTTTTTTTTTGCGCACTCTGTTCTTATTCTATACCTGAGCAAATGAAAATTCCCAACAAAAAACCACCAAACAGAAAATCTTTTCTGCCTGAAAGCCTTTTATAGACTGATTGGCTATTCAGCCCGGTGGCTATAGAACTACTTCGGCATCCAATTTTTACGTGGGTAGCTAATAACCCACCCTCCTTTCCTTCTTCTTCTTCTTCTTCTTCTTTGACTATTCTTTTTTACTCCCAACCGAATCTAGGAGCGTAGGACGCATCAAAAGTTGAGAAAATAGGGGATAAAGTGAGAGTTGTGGACCACTCATGCACAAATTCCATATTTTTTGTTTTCTTTCTAAATTAGTTCCAGCAGTTGCCCCCCTTAAGCGCTGTTAGCCTAGGGCTAACGGCCCAGTGGTCAAGAGAGACCTTAAAGTCTCTCCTGTCGTAGGTTTTGGGAGTAAGAAATTTAAATTTACTAAAAGAGAGGGTTAAATAGATTTTGGAGAATTATATCCTTAATATGTATGGTAAATAATTTGGGGTTTCATACAACACACTATTAGGAGTCTCACCCTATTTGTGCGAGACAATAAATATCATAACACAATAGTGATTGATAAAAAAAAATGTTGTACATGGAAAAATATTTGAATTGTGCAATGCTCGATTTTTTATGTCAAAATTTTCAAGATCTCAAAATATGACTTTCACAATTAATTTTTGCACTCAATTTTGTTGGGAACTATGGCCTAGTTGATATTGAGTCAAATTTATTATGCATATTTTCAGGCCTTCCAAGCTCTTTTTTTTTTTTTTAATCATTATACTGCAGAGCTAGCATGACAATCACACAAAAATTCTTTCAAGAATTCGTGTAATTAAATGTTTAAAACATTAATTTGTTTAACCACATTAAATGATTAGTGGACATATTAATCAGTTTTACCATTGAAATTATATAAATTTCGAAGCATTATTCCGCTTGACCACTTGAAAATGCATTCATGGACAAGTTTTGAAACATTAATTATTTAATCATATTAAATAATTGGTGGACTTATTAATCAGTTTAGCAGATGAATTTCAAAGCATTAATCAGCTTAACCACTTGAACTTTTTTTTCCCTCTTCCAACCTAATTTTTCTCTATTTTTTCTTGTTCTTGTTCTCTACCTGAACGAAAGAAAATCCCCTTCTTTTCTGCATCAAGGCCTTTTTATAGACTGATAATCCATTTAGCCAAGTAGTGATAAAACCATTTGGCCATTAGCCTTTAACGCGGGTAGTTAATAACCCACAATTCACTCTTTTTCTTTTTATTTTTATTCTTTTCATTTTTTTTTTCAATTCCCACTATCAGAAGTTGAGAATAAGAGGGATAGTGTGGAAGTTGTGGCATGTGTGGACCGTCTACCATTCATGTTTTCTTTTTCTTGTTCTTTTTTTTTATAAAGAAAATTGGTTCTAGCAATCTTATCAAAAAATAAATAAAAAAGAAAAAATAAAAGCAAATTCTAAAAACTCGTCATATCGGTTCGCTTGTTTGTGCCAAATTTGATCAGTTTGAGTAACTTTTAGGCTATGTTTGGGAGGAAGGAAATGGAGGTAAAAGAATGGAAAAGAAAGGATTTTTAGGAATTTTCTTTATTTGGAAGTAAGGAGGGAAAAGAAAAGAAACTATTTTCTTTTTGTTTGGGAGTAAAAATAAGGAAAGAAAAGAAAGGAAATAGAAAGAAAAGCTCTCCTTTTTTCTTGTAAAAAATTTCCTCCCAAATTTGGGAGGAAATGGAAGGAAAGGGACTTTTCTTTTCTTTTCTCTTCTTTTTTCTTCTTTTCTTTTCCATATCCAACTCCTAAACTAAGCCTTCATTTTTTGGTGATACAAATCAGCCTACTTACTGATATTTTTATTGAACCACTCAAACCATACCTGGGCCTATGGTTTGATTTTAAGAGACATACGGACTCAAAAAAATGATGATTTAGTATAATATTCAGAAAAAAAAAAAGGTTGAATTCACTTTAACTCCCAAGCATTAGGAGTAGTTTCATTTTTCCCTCCATAAAATAGGAACTTTTTTTCTTAAACTATAAACTAGCAAAAACTATTATACTATAAACACCGTCTACAAAATGAAAGAAAACTTTATATATCATTAAGGTGGGAAAACTGAGTGGCGATTTTATAAAATTGACTTAATAGAAAGGAGGGGCTTGAAAGGACTGGGGAAAACTGTTACCCCAAGTTTGGTACATGGTATCACCTGAAATGGAAAGGGCTTTCCAACTCTTCCATTCCATTTCTATGTTTGGTATGGACCTTTGAAGTTGGAAAGCCCTTTCTCCCATGAATATCCATTCCACCTTTTTTCCTAGAAAGACCATTTCTCACAAAAACTTAGGGAAAGACTTTCTCACTTTATCCTGGAAACAAAAATATGGAACAATGGTAAGTTTACCCTCACATGAAAATACATTAATGTACACATGAAAATACATTAATAGAGAATATGTACATATGAAAATACATTAATAGAGAAAATGTTTGTTTTCTTATTACAAATTTTCCTACATTGCTAGTTATACTACTAAAAAATACAAAAAAAAAATAAAATATTTATTTATATTATAAAAATTTAATAATTAATACAATTGAATTATTTATAATAAGTACATTATTATTGTTAAATTAAAAATATTACAATTCTTTTATGTACACAATAGCTCACATACAAAAATATATATACACCTTATAAAGAATTCAGGACACTTTTGTCAAATCAGCATATATTTTATTCCATTCTGATATCTCAATATGATTATACCAAATATTGGAAAGGAAACACACATTCTATTATGACTTAGTTGCCAAACATTGGAATGGAAAAAATTATTCTAGCCCATTCTGGGTGGAAAGATATTCCGGGTGGAATGCCTTTCCATTCCATGCCATTCCTGTGTACCAAACGTGGGTTTAGATTATAGAGTTAAAGGCAAATTGAAAGTGTGTCCATCAAAATTGGGCATGAGCGAGCTTTGACTAGGCCAACATTGATGAAAAATGTGGTACGTTGCTACATTTTATTGAATACCTAGATGAAAGAAGATATATGAAAAGGCTTATAGATTAGGTATCTAGGGCATATCGCAAAGAACATTGATGAAAAATGTGGAGCATTGCTACATTTTATTGAATACCTAGATGAAAAAAGATATATGAAAAGGCTTATAGATTAGGTATCTAGGGCATATCGCAAATAACATTGATGAAAAATGTGGAACATTGCTACATTTTATTGAATACCTAGATGAAAGAAGATATATGAAAAGGTTTGTAGATTAGGAATCTTGGGCATATCGCAAAGAACATTGATGAAAAAT
This sequence comes from Mitragyna speciosa, assembly GCA_024721245.1. Classification (NCBI taxonomy): domain Eukaryota; kingdom Viridiplantae; phylum Streptophyta; class Magnoliopsida; order Gentianales; family Rubiaceae; genus Mitragyna; species Mitragyna speciosa. The sequence goes on from CM045571.1 coordinate 9,481,762, forward strand.
GTGGAACATTGCTACATTTTATTGAATAGCTAGATGAAAGAAGACGTATGAAAAGACTTATAGATTAGGTATCTAGGGCATATCGCAAAGATCAAGACTCAACAACGGAGACTCTGTTTAAAAAAAAAAAAAAAAAACAATCGAGACTCCACTGATGAATTGGGGAGCCTAGAAAGCCTTGCCTAGATAACGCAATTATTATAAACGAACTTAACTGAAATGTATATTCAAATAAGAATCACCTATTTTTTCGTTTTGACAAAACACTTCAAATTAAAGCAATGTAGAATCACTATTTCAAGAGCTCCATAGGCCCTTAAAAAATCTCCCTTTTTAACTTTTATACAAGTAGGTCATAATTTATTTGGATTTCATATCAATTAAATGAAAACACAACAAGATTATAAGTTATTCTTAAAGCAAAAACTCATGAAGTTTCTCGTAGATACATAGGTAGTGCGTAGCACAAACGAATAAAACAGAAAAACATGTTATATTCCACAAAGAATTCAATGAACTTGAGCCAAATCAATATAATTTTTATTTTAATCATGACATCCAAATAAAATTATATCGAAAGGAATCATTACTGCCTGTTGACTTAGGTTATCTAATAGTAAAACTATATTTTCTTTTGTCCATTTTTCTATTGTTGGCTATTATTGCATACTCAACACCGAGGAAGAACTTTTCTAAATTTTGTTGAGAAACGAGATTTACACAATAAAGTGGAATAAGTTTTCTTGGTGAAATGATATTTTCAACTTTAATGCTCTATATCAAACATGACAATAAAATGGATAAGATGGAAATAACTTGCCATCTCAAGCGATCCCCACTAGGGGTGTTGTTGAACTGACTCGCGAACAGCTCGGTTAACTATTTGATTCGAACTCGAGTTTGACCAAGTTTGAGCAGCTCGATTAGGTTCACGAGTTGAGTTTGAGTATTGGTTTTCCAAACTCGAAGGCTCATCGAGCCTAATCGAGTATCTATTATTTAATAATTATATATTTTATTTATTATGTATTTACTATTTTAGGTATAAAAATTATAAAATTTACCATAATGTCCTTGAGTGCTCGAGCTCGAGCTCGAGCCCAAGGAATAAATTGCTAAAAAAAAAAAGAGTGTAAAAAAGTATCGAGTCGAGCTCGAGTACTCGAACAAAACTTCGAACTCGAACTCGAGCATAGTGTTACTCAAGCTCGACTTCGACTCGATAACACCCCTAATCCCCATGCGCCAAATCTAAAACAGGAGGTGTCCTTTGGATATTGGAGGGGCAAATAAAAGTAAACTTTTAGGTAACTAAAAGTAAACTTTTGGGTAAATTACATTAAACTCCTTGTGTTACGATCAAGGTTTCATCTTGCCCATAGTACCATCTTATCTATTTATTTCTCATTTGACTAACTTTGTTAGTACTCTTTTAAACAAATTTGTTTTCGAAAACCGTAATATTACCTAGGTCCAGTTGAATGATTGAGTATAGATTCCCTATATTCATATGAATGGCCAAGAATTCCTGTGTCATGTTCTAGCGTGCATTGTGCTAACAAGGTTCCGTCCCCAACTCTAGCTGAGAAGTGGAATTACCCTTCTTTTTTATCTTTTTTTCTCACCAAAATGCATGTGAAAATCAGTTGATTGGTCTTTGATTTATTTATTTTTATATCTCCACTTGATCTCAATTTCTATTTACCTTTCTCTAATAATAAGATAAGTTTCATAACTCCAACCTTGTAAAGTTTCATCTTTTCTTTTCTTTTTTTCCCTTAAAAAAGAATAAACTAAAGAAAGATATATTATATATCCTATATCAATTATAGGATCACTCTATAAATGGTATTGGTGAATTCTTTGTGATCTCCAAAAAATGATGATTTAATATAATATTATTTGTGGTTTAAAATAAAGCCACATAAGCATCCTTATATCATTTTTACTTCTGCTTGCTTCCTGGATAAAAAAATATAATATTAAAAAAAAAGGTTGAATTCACTTCAACTCCCATGCACTAGGAGTAGTTTCATTTTTCCCTTCAGAAAATACGAACTTTACCTCCAAATACTAGTATACTATAAACACCATCTACAAATTGAAAGAACACATTATTTATCATTAAGGTGTGAAAACTAAGTGGTGATTTTATATAATTGACTAAATAGACAGAAGGGCACGAAAGGACTGGGGAAGACTGTTACATTATAGAGTTAGACGCAAATTGAAAGTTTATCCATTAGAATAGGGCATGGATGAGCTTTGTCTGGGCCAACATTGATGAAAAATGTGGTACATTGCTACATTTTATTGAATACCTAGATGAAAGAAGATATATGAAAAGGCTTATAGATTATGTATCTAGGGCATATCGCAAAGATCAATAGTCAACAATGGAGACTCCATTGATGAACTGGGGAGCCTAGAAAGCCTTGCCTAGATAACACAATTATTATAGAAGAACTTGGCTAAAATGCATATTCAAATGAGGATCACCGATTCCTATTATTGTAATAGTGTATGATTTATTCAAAAAAAGAAACATATTTCGTCGTTTTGACAAAACACTTCAAATTAAAGCAAATGTAGAATCACTATTTCAAGAGCTCCTAAATGCCCTTAAAAAACTCCCTTTTTAACTTTTATACAAGTAGGTAAGAATTTATTTGAATTTCATATAAATTAAATGAAAACACAAAAGATTATCAGTTATTCTTAAAGCAAAAACTAATAAAGTTTTTCATAGATACATAAGTTGTACATAGCACAAACAAATAAAATGGAAAAACATGTTATATTCTATAAAGAATTCAATGAACTTGAGCCAAATTAATATAGTTTTTATTCTAATCGTGACATCTAAATATAATTATATCGAAAGAAATCAATATTGCCTGTTGACTTAGGTTACCTAATAGTAAAATTAGAATTTTTTTTGCCCATTTTTCTATTGTAGGCTATTATTGCATACTAAAAACCAAGGAAGAGCTTTCCTAAATTTTGTTGAGAAATGAGATTTACACAATAAAGTGGAATAAATTTTCTTGGTGAAATGGTATTTTCAACTCTAATGCTCCATATTAAACACGATAATAGAATGGACAAGGTGGAAATAACTTGCCATCTCAAGCTATCCTCACGCATCAAACCTAAAACAAGAAGTGTCCTCTGGATATTGGAGGAGCAACTAAAAGTAAACTTTTAGGTAAATTACATTAAACTTCTTGTATTACGATCAAGGTTTCATATTGCCCATAGTACAATTTTATCTATTTATTTCTCATTTGACTAACTTTGTTAGTACTTTTTAGCATTTAACCATAATGTCTAATCATAACTTTTGTGGAAAATTTTGCTTTTAGATTTTTAAATGTACTTTTTTCTTTTTCTTCTCTTTCTTTCTTTTGAATAAATTTGTTTTCGAAAACCGTAATATTACCTAAGTCCAGTTGATTGTTTGAGTACAGATTCCCTATATTCATATGAATGGCAAAGAATTCCTTTGTCATGTTATAGCGTGCATTGTGCTAACAGGTTCCGCCCCCCACTCTAGCTGAGAAGTGGAATTACCCTTAATTTTTTTTTTATCTTTTTTCTCACCAAAATGCATGTGAAAAATCAGTTAATTGGTCTTTGATTTTTTTTTTTTATATTTCCACTTGATCTCAATTTCTATTTACATTTCTCTAATAATAAGATAAGTTTCATAACTCCAACCTAGTGAGTCTCGTCTTTTCTTTTCTTTTCTTTTTCCTGAAAAAATAATTGAATGTAAAAAAAAAGATATATTATATATCCTATATCGATTATAGGATCACTCTAGGAATGGTATAAGTGAATTCTTTGTGATCTCTCATCCACGTCGAGTCTATTATTTTGAAATATTACATTTCCATGAAGGTAATTCAACTAGAAGTCTTGTCGTCTTTCCAAAAAGAATACAATAATTGTTATAAATTTGATAACTTCAACAGTAAAATAGGGATGAAGTTGATATGATTTATATTCTGTTGTAGATTTTCATTATAAGAAGTGCCCTTTTTTACGAGGATGCTTAACCAACGGTGTCTTTCTAAGAGCAATGTGCTTAATTCGTCAGATAAAAGTGACCTCTTTCAATACATAAGACAGATGTTCTATGTATCCAAGTAGACGACAGACCTCATAATAATCCCCATCACACAGGATGCTTTGCTGGTGCTTGCCAAATATCGTAGAATGTCCACTGTTGCTATAAAGAAAATCTCATCCTCGTATAAAGTCAGAAGTATCAAAGTTTTCTTTCTTAATTCTAATGGTGGCATTGGAAATCAACTCATTATTTTCGTCAACTGTTGTCAATTATTGAGTATTCTAATTGATTCAATGAAAGCATATCAATCAACTCCTTTTTTTCATGAAATTCAAAGTATAGTCTCAAAATAAAATAAAATAAAAAACTAATAATAACTGTGCAATATCGATTACGAGTAGAAGTTGAGCAAAAAATATATTTTGAAAGGAGAAAAAAAGAATAACAAGTGTTAACATCTGTTGATTTTCTAATTGAACGAATGTTTCCTATTTTATGTTTGTTAATTTCCCTAGTTTGTATGTGTTTTTATTTTTTAAACGTAAGTTCTTGTATCGGAATGGTAATCGGAATAGGTTAGTGTCTTTAACCTCTATAGATGTGCATGTTATGTACAATTGTAAAATATAATACAATTTAATATTGGTATGCAATTTTCTCTCAAGACTCTCTAATCAACTCTAATATGATATCTCACAATCCCTTTTATGGGTTTTCAATTCCCTTTTATGGGTATTCGATCCGTTAATGGGTTTTCCTTCCCTTTTGTGTGTTTTCAATCCTTTTTTTGGGTGTTCGATCCCTTAATGGGTTGTCAACCCCTTTTACGGGTGTCTTTCTCTTTGATGGTATTTACTACTTTATGCCTTTTTATGGGTGGCTCATTTATTTAACGTTGTTTCGCATATAATCCTTTTATGGGTGTTTTCTATGGCTTTCTCTTTAGTTAGCTTTCAATCAATACGTTGAATTCCCTTCAATTTAAGAATTTCAATCCATCCAAGAGTTTCAGTCTCTCTTAAATTTATAGGTTCCAGTCCCTTTGAAAATTACAATAATTCTTTAATTGAAGTGTTTCAGTCCCTCTAAAAGTATTAAGTATTTTATCCATACAGTTGAAGTCCTTGTCATGTGTTATTGCCTATGGCACTTATTCCATTTCATTATGTTTTCTACAATTGTTTCAAGATCTCACTACAATCTCAATTGGTTTCTCTACAACCACCTAAAGTTTGAAGGACGGTGTTAACATATGCTAATTTCCTATTGTTATGTATGCTAATTTTCTAATTGTCATATTTGTATATTTCCTAGTTGTAAGTTCTTCTATAGTAGTATTAATTGGAATAGGTTAAAGTCTTTGGCCGACATAGAGACATTTTATAAACAATTGTAAAATATAATACAATATCAAACAAAATAAATATACAATTGGCTCTCAATATTTTTTGATAATAACACAAAAGAGCACAAATTTGTCTATAAAATATTAAAGTCAAGATCAATTAGGAATGACAAAGGATAGGAAAACCCACAGAAAACTTCATTTCCAAACTCATTACCCGATTTCAAAATGCACTACCAAAACTCCATTTCCAAACCAATTACCCAATTAAAAATGCATTATCAAATCCTAACAGGTAACTTGTGGATTTGTAGTTCTATTATCAAACCTGATAGTTAGCAGTGTCAAATATCTATGAGGTACGGGTGAGCAAAAAAACCTACCAATTTCGAAAACCCAACCAACCCAATCCGAAAAATAAGGTACTCGATCCTTTTTTTTTCAACGTGGCAGATAAGGGTCGGGTATCCGCAGAATTTGGATATGGATATGGGTCAGGAAAACAAAAACTAGCAGGTACCCGACCCGACACAAAGGGTATATTATATAAATTTAAAAATAGAGGGACTGTCTTGTAATTTTATTAAATTTATTAACCTAAATGACTAAAACCCTAATTCTATCATTTCCTTTTACTGCTTACCACCTCCAGCTTTCCTCTTGGCTCTAATTTTACCAGTTAATCTTTTTAGTTTTTAGAACATCTGTTAATTGTTGTTATTACATTTATTAAAGTTTCTTTATCTATATTCTTAATCCTCAATATGAATCAATATATAGTGCCATTTTCCTTTTTGAACAAATACATTCTAATATAAATAATATAAATCATGCATCTATGGACTGAGATTCTAGAATTTTTCCATTTTCTTGACGAAGCTATTTGGAGAAAACAAACATTTTAATAGAGAGCAAATATTATATCATAATCTTGTGATTACTTTTTCCTCTAGGTATGCCAATACATGTAGTAATTCTATTTTATGTCAATTTCTCTTCATTTTATGACTTTATTTTTTTTAACTGAATTATTCTCATACTCTGGTTATTTTATTTATTTTTGTCTAAGGACACTTATATTATATTGATTGAATTATTCTTATTACTAATTTTAAACTTAAGGACCATCTATTATTAACATTTAAGATTGAATATGGGAGAAATTGCTTGTGTTAGTTTCGTTGATGTTCAATGTTTTAGTTTGTGTTTCCCAATTTAAGTTATACTTAAAATTGTAGTTAAACTTAATTTTATCTGGTAGATATTGTGATTCTAATGTGTATTGAATGTTTGAGATTGGCATGTACTAGGTGTTGGATATAATGTTTGAAAATTTTTGATACTTGACATATTGTATGGATATTTTTATCTTTTTATTTAGGATATTGATTTTTATTCATATTAACTATGGGACGGGTCGGGTATTTTGTGACTCGCCCTAAGTTTATCGGATACCTAAGGAGCAGGTATCAAAAGATGTTAGGGATAGATTAGGGTTGTAAAATTGCTGACTGACAAGGTTGGATCTGGTCAGCCAAATCTCTTTTGGGGCAGGTACTAAATCCGTGCCGACCCCTACTATGTGGTATCTGTTAAATGTCAAAACTCAAAATCTAACCCTTCCGTGAGGTATCTGTCAAAAGCCAAAACTCAAAATCCCATTATATTTTCTTTTGAACATAGTTATCTATATTTTACCAACTCAATTAATAAAGGCAGCATCTATGAGTAACTAAAATACATCATAATAAAACTTCAATTATAATCATTAACCTCAAAAAGTCAAAATATTTTGGAAATGAAATAACAATCCACGAATAAAAAAACCTATAAAAACCTATAAAATACTTGGGCTTTCTACCGGTAAACCTATAGGCTGATGGGTTTAATTAATACTTTGGATTGTTTGTTCTTTAAGCCCAATATAAGCCAAACACTATTGGAATACTGTCAATGACTCCTAAAAATTATTAAATCCTAATAGATAATCCCATTACTCATCTAATCCTAATTACTCATTTGTTCATGAATTCGTGGATTTCGAATTTAAACCATACTATTGGCATCCCTAGGTCAAATGTTAAAATGCACTAATGGTGCTATTAGGATTGGAAAAGATGTCGATAATATGATTTATAACGGCAAAGTATTTCAAACAAAATTACATCGGGTGTTTAGAATAAATTACCCTGAACTTTATTCCTATTGCTGAGTTGAAAATTTTGCAAGTTGTTTGGCTTGGTGTTTCAAAAAACTAAATAAAATTTTTATCACATTTACACAAAATTAAAAATTGTTAGTAAATATGTTAATAAAAAGAACTTGGCAGATACTTTTGATCCATTTGAAGGCCCATTTTGAATAATACACACGCCTTATCCCCCAAAAGAGAGCCCAAAGATCCTTCCCCCGCACACCATTTGGCGGGATAGAAGTCAAACAAAAACTCCCACCACTTTCCTCCTTAGCTCCATTTGCTCAACACAAAAACACACACAACACACACTAACGCAGCCACTTTCACTCCTCCCTCTCCCTCTCCTCGCAGCTTCAGCTCGGTTCGATCCGATTCGATCAAATATATTATCAATGCTAACTGGTCGGGAAAGCTTGAAGAGATTAATTGGGAAACGGCGCCGTTTCCTCCCCAACCGGCACTCCATCCTCTCCTCCCCTCTCTCTCAGGTACTAGCATTTAATCAGAAAACGACGTCGTCGCCAGATATAGTGCACTCTTTTTTTTTTTTTTGTTTCCTAAAATTTGAAAAATGAAAAAAATTTACAATTCCTGAATTTTAGGGCTCATTGAATCTGTTGAAGAAGGAACTGAATGATGAAATCGAATCTCCGAAGCTGAATACCGTTGAAAACGGTGGTTCCGCCGACGAATCGGTTAATTGTCCGATTTGTGGCGCCAAAGTTCCCGGCGACAATGACGTCATCAATTCCCATATAGGTATTTTGTTTTTCGGTATTCCTTTTTGTTTTTCATTTTGTGATATAAAAAAAAATGTGTATATTACAAAATTTGCCGCTTTTCAGATGCATGTCTTGATAGAGGAACTAAACGCAGTGACAATGGCGTCGCCAATTATCATTTAGGTAAATTTCAACTAAAATTTATGAGGCAAAAATATTATTATTTTATACAGCTTATTCTTTTAGGTTGAAGAATTGTGCTTTTTTTTTTCTGGGATTTGTAAAAATAATCACGAGTAAAATATGATACAGTTTTTTGTTATTCTAAGATGCAATTTCTGTATGCTTATGATTTCAGTTACTGATTTTCAGATGGATGCCTTGGTAGAGGAACCTAAACGCAAATTAAGCCAGCGCACCCTTTTTCAATTGAACTTCTGTTCGAGATCCAAATCTAAAGTTCACTCTGTTGAGTCGCATTGTGCAGAAATTGCTGATTTCTTTAGGAGTAATTCGAGTGATGGTAGTATATTGAATGCTGACGATAACTCCAATGACACGGAGGATTTTGAAGAATGCGGAAGGAATCAATCTGAATTGGACTTGGAGTCCATTGCTAATGAAAGCGAGATATTGGTAGGTGTTGAAGAAATTGTGAATAAAGTTGATTGCCCTTCGCTGCCTTCTGAAGGGGAAGGGAAGGTGTGTGGAAATGATACGCAGGAATACATGGATGATATTGACTTATCAGAGTTGTCCCTTGAAACATTTATTGTTGGAAGAAGGTTTGCTGATGAAACAGATTTAAATCCTCAGAAAAAGATAATCTTCTCAAGAGATCCTGAGAATGCCAAGGATCCAAATGCTATCAAGGTTGTATCTTTAGGCTTCTGATTTTTTACCCTTGTAGCAGGAAATATTGACTCTTTGAACCAGGTCCTTTCTGCAGATTGTGGACATGGTAAAGTTATGGGTTTTCTACCACGGGAGTTGTCTCAGTATCTGTCCCCTTTAATAGACAAATATCAATTGTTATTTGAGGTACTTATTAATTTCCTAGTGGAAATAAAAGTAATTAATGTCCCTACTTATAAACATTTATGTACTTCTATCTTCAAGTCACCATGACATTCTTGACTGCAACTTTTCCATTTCTGAAGTTTGTGCAGGATCCCATTTATTTATCTCTCCTTTTTTATGTGATGAATTCACATTTCTTATTTTTATCCTCAAATACTACTGCGAGCAATTTATGGTGGATTAAAATAGCATTGAGGAAGGTTTGTAGTGTCTAGTTCATGGACATAAACTGAAATTTTAGCTCTGACTTTTTGAGCTTTTTGGTAAAGAGCTGAGATTACACCATCTCTCAGTACTGGAGTTGAAATAAATATGAAAACATAAATGCTGCTCCTGCTGAAGCAATGTAGATGCTTTTGGTGCATTTAGTTGCTTATTACCATGACCTATGAATATTAGCTTTCCCTTTATTTCTTTCTTTCTTTTTTATTTTTATTTTTTAAAGAAGATCCGCCTTGAGGTGTTTGGGGGGTTGGGGAGAGGGGTTGGCATGCAGTGCTACTTGGTCTTATTGATTGAAGTTCAGGAGTTACAAATGCAGGGGGACGTGAAACCTTAATTCCTAATTACATCAACGAAGCCTAATATGGGCACAATGGAGACCATCTAGTCTAAGCCAACCCTGAATTGGAGGTGGAAAAGAAGAAGAGTTAATGATTACATATTATTTCGTACTTGACCTTGAAATTGATGCTTTTCAGCATCATATAGGAACCAGGTCCTGAGTCAAACCTGCATGGAACCATAAAACGAATAAAATTATTTTCCTTAAGCAGCAGAATGACAAAGAAAATTGAGAGATGCTATTCTTTACTATTAAAGGCACATCAGGACTCAAAGCTGAAGAGAACCTCACGGAACTATCCAAAACATTAGCTAAAAGATGGCCTATCGTCAACTTTGAATATAGAAGTTCGACATGAGAGAAATTTGAGTGTTTATATAGCTCTACTCATCAGCTATATCCCTTTGCATGAGTTCCTTTGCTTCTGCTTAAGCTTGCATGCACTTATCAACGTCTACTTGTTGGCAAAATAATTTTGTTCTGATTTTCACTAGGTTTTAGTGTTCTTGAACATTCTACAGGGCCACGTCACTTCTGTTCCAAAGCATTCTCGTGCTGTTGTCCCCATTCAAATTGTCTGTCAGAACAAGTTAACACATGGAGAAGAAACTTGTGACGGCTTTCAACATTTCAAGTCCTTGTGGAGGCAAGCTGTGCGTGTTGTCGATTCTGCAAAGGCTCATTCTCCAGGCATGACAAGATATCAGCAGAACCTTGTCCTAATGATACAAGAGGTTTTAAGGAACCATTCACATCTTTTGACTGATGATGAGAAGACTTCACTTGGTACAAAGTTTGTTTTTATTATTGTTTTATGTTCAAGATCTCTCTTATAGGATGATATGTAATCCATTACTCATTTTCTGTGAACAGAATGCTTGACCTCACTTTCAGATGACAGTCAGAGGCTCTTTGCTCGACTTTATACACGAAAAGGTCTTCCTTACCATGTATGCTTTTCGAATATTTAATAAATCTTCATTGAAGAGTTCTTCTTCAAAAACTACTTCTCATCAAGTTTAGGATGGTAGCGATTGCTATAAAGAGAAATTATGTGAAGCAGCATTTTGTATTTCTGACAGTCTCGTTCCTGTCATGTATAGATTAACGCTGGACATGAGCACATAAACATTCAGGAGCACTAGGATATTCTATTGATTAATCAAAAAAGTTGCAAAGGCTTGAAAACTTATATATCTTTGTGAAAGATATGGGGTGCATGGTATACAACATGAATGAGATATTTTTGACTGTTGCAAGACCTCTAGCTTTTTCCTGAACTAAATTGTCAGTGTTGTAAAATGTTTAATGTATTAATATAGTTATTATTTCTTGAAGATATCATGAGAACAATGTCTAATATGGTGGTAAAATTCCATTTATTTGTTTTAAGATGGTTCTGTGTATATGAGTTCAAAGTCGAGGTAAACTGGGTTCGTTAAGAACTCAGAAGTACAAGTCATTTTTTTTTTTTTCATATTCTTCTTGTTCTTGAGGAATGTTTAAAGATGTAAATAGTTTACATAATGAAGTTTATCATTTGATTCTTTTTGAAGACATTCTAAGGATGTCTTCCCCTCTTTGAGTCTTTATTGTATCATTTCTGCTATCTCCCCATTCTACTCAGCCAGCATTCCTGTCCTCCCTCCCTCGCCCCTGCGTCTTGTTCCTCTTCTCCTCTCCCACCCCTACTCTCCCTATTCTCTCCATTTTCTTTATTCTTTCATCCTTTCGCCCCATCCTTCCTGCCCGTCTCTCCTCAGCTTTCCCACTTTTTCCCCTCCCCCTTCTCCCTCCCCTTTTCTGTCTCCATCCCCTCACCTCACCTTCCCTGCTGTCCCCACCTTCTTATTCCTCTCATCCTCCTCTGCTTGCTGCCCCCTCCTTCTATCCCACTGCTGGTCCCTGATTCTGACATCTCCTGATGACTTCCATAGTTGGTGCAATTTGAAAGACATTATTCAGTTGCAGTGGTCGATTGGAGCTAATTTGGTATGGCCTGTCTGCAGTTTTATAAAAGAAATTGCAAGTAACAATGGATTACCACTGTATGGGAATGAATATTTCATTTTCTTCTGATGGTGAACTGGTTATTATGGTGTTTTGGTCCTTCTGGAGTTATTGTGGTTGGTGTTATGAGCCAAATCTACTTGTTCTGGGATATACTTTTGCTGAATTTAGATTATGATTTTGGGACATTTGTGCTTAAGGATAGATGACAACTACATTTTGGTTAAATTTGTGACAAGATGATTAACTATTTATGCATAAGGTGGATATCTTGTGAGTTTTAATTGGATAACTAAGGGTAAATGTTTCAAGGGTTGAGGACAAACAAAAACCATGATTCAATCCGTGTTGCTTTTCCTGTTCATGGATTAAGAATATTTTAGTCAAACGTGCTTCTTTCTATACTGGTAGGAGGACGTTGGTTCTATATATGAGTGCTGCAAAGTCTCAAAACCATAGGTGTTATGAAGTGATGATACTTTGCATCTGAATGACTGCTTTCTGGACTCTAATCTCTGTCATGGACATGTTGCTTATCTTGTGAATGGGTTTGACAATTATATGAGTTTGTGCTTTTGCTTCATTTCTGTTTCATGTTTCCTTAGGTAGGGAGAACTGTGGCCCTTAGAAGAGGGGGCCCAGGGGGGGGGTGTTAAAAAGTGACAAACTTTCATTTAAGCTGCATCCTATTTTCCATTATTGGTTTGTTATTTTGTGGTCATCTCAGAGATCAACGAGTGGCTTCGACACAAATTCATTTTGGTTTTTAGAGAAGGAAGGAGCGGGGGAGGGGAGGGTATTATTGTTGTCATGGAGTTTGCAGTGTGTCTCTACGACTATGAAAAGAACTAGCAAAGTTTTCAAATGGAGAGTTTTTGTGGTGATGCAGTCTATGACTCCAAAGGTTTTATGATGTCTGGTACTAGGAACTGCCACGGTGCTTTAACATTGCGATGAACTCTGTCTGCTATTTTCTCCCTGATTGTGACCTGTTTCCAATTTTTTGCCAAGAGTGTTGCTAGCATAGAGGTAAAATATAAGAAACTAAAGATGCTTCTCAGCGTACTAGCAGTCTACCTGAGTGTGCAAAGTTATTTTCCAAGGGAAGTGTGCAAGACATACTCTTAGGGCCAATCCTGGGGCAGGATATTAATATGTTTGAAATTTTAATTTATAGATATATGTATACTATATATGTATATAATATATATGTATATAGACACATATATAATATATGTTATACACATCTATTATAGTATGTGTATATTTATTAGACATATTGTATAATGCGATACTTATACATATATGTGTATATTTACATATATTATACATATATGTACTATGCGTATTATACATATATGTAGTATATTTACATATATTATACATATATGTATATGCGTAGTATACATATATGGTGTATCTTTCATATTATCCATATTGTAATGTGTATATTCATATATTATACATATGTGTATATATATATGTATATACATATATATGTATATATAACCAAAGATATTGTGATGCTCGCACAAAATTTGAACCTCATTCCAGTATAAGAACTACATGCAGTATCTGTAACATTGCCATATTGGTGAAGCTGGTACTCTAGACCAAAGTAGTATTTTGAGAGGGATGAATTAATCTCTTCAACTGAACAATTAATGGTTTTGGTAATTATTGAGGTAGATTTATTGCTTTCTTGTTATGCTTGCTATACCAACTCTCTTTACTTGTTGCACAATGAGATGCTTGTAGAATAATGTGAGAGATTATAACTACAAAGTATATGGCTTGATTGTTATGCTCTTCTTATTCGTCAGGGCCATGGTTTCGGATGTCCAATATCTCTTACACTGAGATACTTGACTGTGAAGGGGCAATTAAGGAACTTTCTGGTACATAAGTTATGTAACTTTTATGTTTGTCCTGTTCAATTTCCGGAAGTTTGCTATTTAATTTCTGTCTTGACATACTGCAGAAGCAGGCTACATTTGTTCACTTCAATCAAACAATGGTGTAAATGATGAATTAAAGGAGTTATTGAATGTACTTAACATTGGTGAGCTGCGGGAAATTGCAAATACTGTGATTGATGAGGTCTGACATATACCATTTCCTAATTCACAGTCTACTGTCCTTTTTAGATATCACATTGATGTGTGAATATCATCTATGTTGTTTCACTAGTTAAATGACTTGCAGAATATCCCTTTTACAGTTATGATACTAAACTACTGAGTTCATTGGTAATGCTGTTTCTTGGAAGATAGCTATATGTTGGAAGGATCTTAACTTCAAAGATTCAATATATATCGAAGGCCAACATATTGTAGAAGCCTTCTCATTTTATTTGATAAAGCTTATAATGGGGCCGTTCCTTTGTACTGACTCACTGCTTCTTAAGTCCAGGAAGCATCTTTGCTATGTGCCAGGGCATATTCTATGAGATTTCATGAGAGAGACATAATTGTTGGCTTCTGTTTTTTTTTTCTCAAGCCCTTGGTCATTTTGATATTGGTCTATTGTCTTGTTAAATTCTGTTATGTATGCTTTTTGTGAATGCCTGTTTAATATTTAAAGTTCTGAGGCTCTATTGTTGGTTGCCTTTGATGAAAATACTTATTTTTGATATTCTGAGTTACCCTGTTTTGGCTAAACTGAAGGATTATTTCTTGTTGGGACCTGCTTAATAATAAACTATTGGTATGCATTCGTAGCCATTGTACCTTTGCGAAAATTATAAGATAGGAGCATCATGGATGGTTCCTTCTTAAAATGATTGATTCCATAGTTTATGCTCCAAAAGTAAATAATTGGCTTCTGATGACTACACAGAATGAGATTAACTGTGTGGACAGATACGGGCCATAAATATCTTTCACTGGAGGCATTAACCTACTTAAGGTAGGTCCTAAATTGCAAATATTAACCTAGCTATTGTTGCTTCTAGTTTTACCCAACATTCTTTTCCACTTTTTGTTTTCAAGGATTACGGCCCAAGATAAAGCAAATCCTCTAAAGTTTATAGAATCTTGTGATAGAGTTTTATGATATGGCCTAGTGTCATTTAGTTAATACCTTCAGTAGTTTCATTGATATGAGAAAAGTAAACTGCATTTTACTCGAATGTTCTACATTATGATGCTAATTAAATTGAGTTCACTTTGATGTTGCCATATAAAAAGGTTACAGTGACCTTGCCCATTAACCATTATATTCAGCCCAACACCGTCAAAAATACCCATTCCATCAGCTTTCTTGTAGCCTTGTATTCCTAATTCAACATACTTTATGAGCTCAATGTATTCTGTTGAAGCTTTTCTAGTCTCTGTTTTTTCACAAACCACTTGCACACAATTTTACTGTCTTTTTATCAGCAGAATTTTTATTTTAAAATTTTTTCCCTGAACCTTTTGCTATTTTAGAAGTTCTTGATGAAGTTGGGTTTAAATCTGTTAATTTAAATTGTTGTCTCCAAAACCATAAGAATAAATGTATTTGAGCTAGTAACCTGTTGTTTATCACAACCTTAATTGCTTCTGACGCATCTCTCTTTGCCTTTTTAATTGAAGTATTCTCTTTCTATCCATTAACTGTCACACATGCATTGCCCCGTCTCACATCAAATTTTAACAATTGTGAGTGTTCGCTGATAGTTCATAAGTATAGCTACCTGCATATGTTTCTTGTTTGTGAAAAAAACTGTTTTTTCCCTATCATATAATTTGGAATAGATAAATAGACCTGACAGAATCCCCGATCCATTCCCATTTGGTGATTATTTTTAACTCCTTTCATTTTGAATGGCTGAAGATTGATGTCAAGTTGCTGCACACAATCTTTGGGTCTGTGACTGCTGCATTTGTTTTAGGTTTTCTTACTGGTGGAGGGTCAAATATAGAGCTTGTGCTTTGATAGATTAGTACTCTATCCTTTTAACCAAAAGATATACGGTATCTGTAATTTTCTAATAATGCTGAATGTGTATCTGTTGCTTAATATTTGGTATAATAGCTGAATGTGGTTTCACAGGAGTACCAGTCTAAAGTGTAATTCGTGGTTTTACTCTAGTAATACGAGAGGCATTGCTACATTGTTGGAGCATTTTGCTACCTGGCACCATAAAATTGTGATAATGTAAAAAACTTGTGTTTAAGTGATTCAAAACTTCCACTTTGCAATTCAAGAAGATTATGTGCATTCGGTCTGATTAGTTATCCAGATCTGATACCTGGATATCTACATACGCAGCACATATTCTAATTTCATGAACTACTACAGCAGAGAGGACCTGTTTTTGATTATGAAGATGATGGCTGTAGGGAATTAGCCATTTTATTTTATGTATCTTATTGGTGAATTTGTTGTATACTTGTCTTTTACCTTTCTGACGTTTATCTCATGAAAATACATGTTTTTTCCATATGGAGTTGTCGTTTTCACATCTCTATTAGGTCATTCACTTGAGATCTTTGTTTTTGACTGTTTATTTCTTTTACTGGGACACAGAATTTTGCTTTGCGAAATGGAAGGAAACATAATAAATGCGGTCAGGCTATGAAAAAACAAGATTTAATCGCTATGCTTCTGTCTTCGTGTGAAGAGAATATGTGGTATGTTGAATGTTAATTGTCGTTTGTGAATATGAATAGTCCTGCTTTAGATCTTTCTTTCGTGTAATTTACTGTCCATCTGGCAATCATGCAGCTCGAACCTCTTAAATTTGATTTTACTTAAAACTGCTGTCTGTTTCCGAATAACTTCATCAGCTGAGTCTCTTATATGGCGAGCTGAGGTACTTCTTGACTTCTCATTTTTAGTTAAAAACTCTGTTTGGATTTTCCTCTATTATTCTTATTTGATCTTTTGCTTTCTGCAGCGCCTTTTCTTTTTAAACGGAGAGCAGGATTTATCGGCATTTTTACTTGTTGATTTAGGAATTGTGAAGTATCCAACTTACAATTGTATATTGTCTGACCAAATATTTGGAAATAGAAGTGAACTAATTTCTTATGAGGAAGTATGCCTTACCACTGTACAGTCCATTTTGTTTGTTTGTTTTTTCAGTTTCCATTTCTGTTTAGTCTGTAATATGGCTACAAATTTGCTGCCTCAGGCAATTGAGGTTGCACAGATTATGGATGAATCTTTGGATGAAAATAATTTGAGTTGGTTTCAAGGTGCATAGAGGTTTCTGATTCCCACATCTCCAATTCTCTAAAAACAATCCAATCATCACCCTCAGGATCAACAGACGCATTTTTATCATGCTTTTCAGCTGCCTGGGTCCACTCCAAGGTGGTCTTGTTAGGTGTTTCTTTCCTTGAGCGTGAGCAGAGGTATGGAGATTCTAGTTACTGGTTCTGTTTGAGTATCTGATTATTCTTCTTTCTTTGTTTCTGACTGTCTCTGGGTCTTGTCAATCTTGGTAGTGAGAGAGAAACTACCAAATGAAAACAGTTCTTATGGCTCTTGTTCCCAATTGTGGGCTGTGTTTGTATTCTGTTTTCTCTTTTTAACCATCAGTTGTATCTTTGTAACTCTTCTTTGTCAAGTAAATATTTGGTTCTGGTGCATCAGGGAAGTAACTACTTGGGGGAGTATACAAGGAAAAACTTTTAATTGTAACTTTCTGTTAGACCATTGTACTGCAGACAAATACCACATTCTCCATGGTATTTTGTGTTTTAGGTGGCCTATGGTAAAACTTTTAACAAGAATTTCTGGCCCATTAAACAGCTGAGATTGAATGGACTCAATAATGCAAACATCTTATGTATAGAAAGGACTTGCAAAACAGTTCTGTGATTGGTCAAGATTTAAGAAGGGTTTGCTTGTCAAAGAGCTGTGGTGGGTTGACCTGGCGCTTATGTGTTCCAAACATGGAACAACGTGTTCACAAGTGGGTAAATACCGCTTACATCTTTAGTAAGTTTGGTTCAAGCATCATGTAAATGGTAATTCATAATAATATATGTGAAATATACCCCATAGTCATAATTTGGAATAAATTTCTGGAAGAAAAACTTGCATATGAGCAGGCATGAGTTCACTGATCATAATTCATGCATAAAACAGTGAAGATCATGAAACTTTTTAAATAGGTTGGTCTTTTATGGGTTAGTTTAATCTTATAGCAAAATAGTTGAGATTCCAGTTTTTGGTTTTTAGGAAGAAATGTATATCAGAAGCTTGTCTTTAGTTCACGTGGCTTTTGAAGATGAAGCATTTGTTAATATGGGGATGTGTACATGGCTATCTGCTGATTCTGTTACTAGTGGGAGTAACGGATGTTAAAGGACGTGTATGTATAGAACTGCGCTTGACGGAGGAGAAGGTTATATGCTTAAAAAGCGATGATTTTAGCACGTAGGAGGAACTGGATAAAAAATGAAATAAAAGTTATAGTTTTAGGTTTTTTAAGGGTGCCGGAATGGTTAATCCATGCTTGGGCTAGTTTGAATATGTTTTTATTAGATTGATTTCTGGTGCAGGCTACAGCCTTCTTGGTGGAATTCTGAAATCTTTTTATTTTTGCAATGTGAACAGCGAGATAGATCCTTGCCCTTCTGCATATGATTGTCACACTTCTGCTGGGAATTCGTTAAATATGGTGAACCACTGAAATGAAATGAAATCTGTTAAATATCTACCATAGGCTAAGTCCCATGTTAGCCAGTGAGCATGATATTATGGCCCAGGCCAAGGAGTTGGCTAATAATTTCTATAATTTGGCTCTTTTATAACTAATGGGTGGGTAATGAAATTTAATTGTCATAAGATCCACGTATACTTTTGTTAATCATAATTTACGCTATCTGTTCATAAGAACTTAGTGTTAAAATACCAGTTTCCTAGACTTATTTTCAAATGCTTTCATAGCCTATAGGGAAGCAATAAACACAAAAAGTTATAATAATACCTGTATTACTCAATGTATACGGTACATGCTTAATATAGATATTTGAAAGAGCTCCTGTTATCTTTTTCGTAGAATACTGCTGGACTTTGTAGTATTAACTACCTTTCTGATTTTTATTTCCCCTTTTAGGATTTGTAATTATAGCTGAAAACCATGCAGTATATGATACAGTATCAGATTTATATGGTTACAACTGTAAAAGGTTTATCTTCCTATAAAGAAAAGGATTATTGGCTATTAGAAATATCAACTTTGGTTTGCAGGAGGAAGGTAGTTTCTGAAAGGTTTTGCCTGTGCATTTAATTATGAGTCTTGTTCATGGCTGTTATAGAAATATCCATGATTATTCATTTTTTCTGTTTTGTGGTTCTTTGGGTATGGCTTACTAAGTTGTTTACTTGATAATTACTTCATCATTTTCCTTAAAACCATATTTTAATCGGCCAGATTATCTCTCTTTGATCAGGTATATTGATGCAATTAATCTACTGAAGCGGCTTCTAGTTAATTTCGTTTCTGATAGAAGAAGGGGATACTGGGTATTGAGGTTATCAGTTGACCTGGAGCATGTGGGACGTATAAACGAGAGTCTTCAAGTTGCTGAGGATGGGTTATTGGATCCTTGGGTTCGTTCTGGTTCAAGGGTAGCCTTACAGAGGAGGGTTCTGCGACTGGGGAGACCACCAAGGCGTTGGAGAACTCCTAGTTATTCACAATCGGTTAAAAGGAAGATTACTGAGGTAAATGTTTAGGTAACAGGTACTAAGAACGTTTTTGGTTATAGATTAGAAATTGTATTTTATTTCAACATTGTGGAAGTAACTTATGTCAAACGGGTCTCTGCTGACATTGATTAAGATAATTAGTTTTAGCTGTGTTAATGAAATTAGGTCCATGTTCAAGGTAGACCATTGAACAGCAAGACAGGAATGAGGAGTATATTTTATGGTGAAGATGGTGAGCAGTGTGGAGTGGAACAGCTTGCTCTGCAGTATTATGCTGGAGAAGGAGGTGCATGGAAGGGTGTTCATACGGAGAGTGGCATTTGGTTGACCATTTTTGGGCTTTTGATGTGGGATGTTATTTTTTCCTGATGTGCCAAATGCCTTTTGTACCAAATTTCAGGTATTCTTAGTAATCTATTCAAATTTCTCAACTGCCTGTTTCCAAAGTTCCAATACTGGGTTCAGGACTGGAATCTTGAAGACCATTTGTTAAAATTTATATGGTGTACTGTGTGTCATTTTTGTTTTGCTTTAATTACTTGTACTGTAGCAGGCGGCTGGCTTGGTAAAAAACATGGGTTTTATACCTAAGTGCTTGGTGTGACTAATAGTGGTTATTTTTTTCATTTCAATTGATATGGACTTGGTAAAAGGTAAAACACGCTGTTTCTGATGGCTTCAAGGCATTCACTATAGCTCTTAAGAAGGATGAATGAATTCTATTCTAGGGCTTTCTTTATGCTCTTCTGCTGTAACAATGTTATGTTTAGGTGGAAATTAGGATTTGATGTCTGTATTGTTAATTGGTTGCTTAAGTTTAGCAATCAAAATTCCAGTTTTTAGTACCGGCCGCTCATCGTGATTATTGTTAATATACAATTAAATTTAATGTGAACAAGAATCTCTATGCTTTGCTGTTCAGTTTCTGCTAGATCAGCTCCTCCTTTTCATCTAGTTCAGTTCCTTTTCATATCCATTGCTAGTTGCTGTTTTTTATTTTTAAAATTACTTTTATGTCTGTGTATTGAGATGTGCAATCTCTCCATTTGCAGACAGCTCCATTAGATCTGGAGACGGATTGCTTTTATGCTGCCAGAAAGAACCTTGTGGAGACAGTCATAGGAAAGATTAAGGATGGCATGGCAGAAGAGATTCTTATTACATCATGGGAGTCACATGTGGGAACAGCCTGTCGGGGAGTGAATTGGGAAAAACATTCCTTGTCTGAGCTTCGTGCAGCTGTCACATGCATTGGGGGTCCTTGTCTTGCCTCAATTTGCAGACATTTGGCCCAAGATTATCGGAGCTGGTCGAGTGGAATGCCTGATCTTTTGCTCTGGCGTTTTCACGATAACTACAAGGGTGAAGCAAAGCTTGTTGAAGTAAAAGGTCCAAGGGATAGACTTTCTGAACAGCAGCGTGCCTGGTTGCTCTTTCTGATGGACTGCGGTTTCAATATTGAAGTGTGCAAAGTGACTGCTCCAGTGTTGAAGTAAAATATTATAATCCAGTCTTTTAGCATGGATCAAAACTTTCAAATAGTTTGTGCAAAAAGTTGTCCTGCTTAAAGAGCAGTATGTCCTGTTTATCTTCACAGAGATATTGCCCTCCATCCCATGACTGTGGTTGCACATGTGACGGTACTATGATTGTGCTATATCTCTCCTGGAGGAGGCATCAGAATTTCAATCTGTTTGAACGTGTGTTGGTGGGCTTGTCATCTCGAAGAAAAGCTTAGCCTATGAAGATGTGCATGCAATGGCAGTGAAAGACTGCAAGTCCCGAGATTTTTTTCCTTTCTGGGAGTTGCCGAGTGGCCTGCCCTTTCTTCCCTCCCAAAACCGAAAAAGTATACAATACACCATGTGCATTGCCACGTGGTGTACTAGAATCAATAATTTATCGCCATGTGGCAATGGTGGGTCATACTTTGTATTATTTGGCGATGTGTGATTGGTTTTAGTGCACCACGTGGCACGCCACGTGGCGCGCGTGGTGCACGCAATACTCACTCTCCAAAACCAGTCATTTTTTCTGGCATTTTACCCAAGTTGATTATATTTTTACAACTAATACAGAAATAAAAAGAAAACAATTAGCAAATTTGTGTATTGTCCAAATTAATCTGTATATTGAAGCCTCACCATTGTATGATAATTGATCGGTGTAATTGTGTTTCCCTTCTAAGTTATTGAAGTCACCTACATTCTATACTGGCAGATTGTACTAAAAATCTTAGTACCCAATTGATTTCTAAAATTCTTCTTTTTCCAGCTTCAATCGATCATTAGTGCTTCTGCTAAAATGTTAGCTATAGCTTCTTTATTTTTCTTAATAGCGTGTCTTCATTAATGCATCTTGTGTTGTTTAGACAAAAACCTTTTTGGCTTCCCTATAAATTACATCAATATGGAGGAGATTGGTGAGAATAGCATCATGAGCTGTGCAGGTTGAGATTCTGATTTTCATCATCGTCCGGCGGTCCGTTGTGGTCTGCTGTCCGGAAAAGATAATGGAAACTTGTGAAGCAGCACTGGGCATCCGGGGTCATACGTGATGATACCTGTGCGTATTTAAGATTTTCTCCTTCCGGAAAGGTATTGGAGCTCGGTGGAATATCACTAGGCATCTCCCGCCCCCCTAGTACCAGCGTGCGTCCAAGATTTTTTGATTACGTCCGGGTAGATACCACGGTTCAAAGAAGCAGTCGCAGTTGTGGCCTACACCTTCTCACATTGGTCTTTGTATATTAATCGTAATTTTAGTGAGACGCATATTCTAAAACAATTTCTACACTAGAAATTATAAATAATCATTCAAAATATAAAAAAAATGCTAAACAAAAATAACCAAAAAATATTAGTAAAGAAAATCTCTTGATGACCAGCTGAAAATGACTTAGGTCATCTCGGACCGAGTCCCACCATTTTGCCGTGGAGATGACCAAGTCCCTCATATTTCTTGTCAAATTGGATGACTTGGAGTTGATCCGGAACTATCTAACATCGGATTAAGCCGTTTCGGTGACGACTCGATCGAGTCATCTCGGACTTGGATCGAGTCTTCGAACTATGATAGACACGGATGAATCGATAGTACAAATCGTGAAATTGCTATGCAAGTATCGTTGCAAACTAAACACAGAAACTGTATTCTACAAGGAATAAGCAACTGCGAGGACGATAGGTTAGTTGGGCTTTTTCTGTCCTGAAGTGCTAATTGACAAACCCCGGACTTAATACAAGACAAAATTTAGGATATGTAAGAGTAAGAAGCAAGACTAAACTTAGAATACATACGAGTAATAAACTTCCTCAGGGACGATAGATTAGTTGGGCTTTCCTATCTTGAAGCGCAAATTTGCAAACCTTGGATTTAATAGAAGACTGAACTTAGGATACAAACGAGACAAGGGTTGTAAACGAGTCGAGCCTAAGTCCTGAATATTGAGCTACTCGAATTCAAGCTTCGAAAAATTTTGTCAAGCTCGAGGTCGATCGAGTATCAAAATTAGAGCTTGACCTTGACTCATTAAAGACTTAGACTAACTCGAGCTCAATTTGAGCTTGCTCGAAAGTCAGTTTTCGAGTCGAGCTCGAATTGAACTCGAACTCGAGCATCAATAAAAATATGTAACTCTTCCAAAATGTATGGGTATTTTAGTAATATCACCTATCAGTAAAAAAAATAGTTATTTATATATTTATTTATCAAGCTCGAAAAGCTCATATCACATGTCAATAAAAAATAGTATTTATTTATTTATTTATTTATCGAGCTCAAAAAGCTCAACAAGCTTTTCGAACCGAATACTTATAAATTCGGGCTCGATTTATGCTATTCAAGTTCGTCTCGAGATCAGGCTCGAGCTCAGTCAACTTGAGCTCGAGCCGATCTGTCAAGAGCTGGCCCTAAACAAGACCCTCTCATGGAGAAGTGAAGTGTTGTGAACTAAGCCCTTAACACTAGGGGTGTAAATGAACTTGAGCTGCTCGATGATAAAAGTTCGACTTGAGTTCGATCAACTTTGAACTTGAGTCGAGCTCGAGTAGTTCAACATGATCTTAGGAGTTGAATTCGAGCCGTAACACTACTTTGTTAGAAAGCTGGTCGAGCCTTTTGAGCTTTTGTCTATACGTATATTATTTTATGATTTTATATGTAAAATTACTGAAATACTTTTATTCGTTACATAAATTACATCTTTCATCTTCTTAGTTTTGAATTATTTTAAGGGTAATTTTATCAAAGTCTGTTAATATGAAATTAGAAAAATTAAATCATAAAATTGTAAAAAAGATCTTTTCTTTTTAGTTGCCTTTTCTTCATTGTCTCTTCCCCGTTTCTCCATTTCATATTTCTTTTCTTCCATACCTTGAGATCATTAAACAAAGCCCATTACACACAACATAAACAACTAGAGACACAAACAAACAAACACCGATATACACACACGGGGGTTTATTTTATAGTATTTTATTGGTTTTTGTGATGTTTTCTTGAAATGAAATGATGACATTTGAAGCTTTGATTCTTACCTTTTTTTGGTTCGATTGATATATTGTGATGATAGAATCATGTTCATTATGTTATGCTGATTCTTTTGGTGTAAAATTCAACCCGATTGGAGGTGATTTGGTATTGGTCAATGGCACTACTTGTTGTTTTTTTTTTCCCAGATCTATAGATTTTTAGGCGTTTTTGTTAGATTCTGAAGTTTAGATTTGTATTTTATGGGATAAAAACGAACATGGATACGTAGTTTGAGTCAAAATACATCACTGGTAGGTCGCTGGTGATGGTAATGGTAGCTATCAGTTGGGGCCATCAATTGAGAAATTAAATATACATCAAGGACTTACGTGAAAATATGTAAAATTTGAAATTTTTTGTTCTTTATATTTTCCTTCCCCATAAAATTTCTATACTTTATAAATTGACCTCCAAATTTTTAAAAATGAAGTGCATCACTTGAACTCGAGTTCAAGCTTGAGTATGACTCGAGTATGCTTGAGTCGAATTCGAACTTGGAATTTGGAAACTCGTGAAGTTCAAGCTCAAGCTCAAGTATAGGTATTTTAGAATCGAGTTGAGCTCAAATATTGTGATACTCGGGCTCAATTCGGCTTGTTTATACCCTTACTTGACACTTTCTTTTCTCGCATGGGGCTAACCACGGGTTCCCCCTTGGGGTGAGCATGTATCACTTCAAAGAAGTGGGCATGTAGAAGTGAAGAAGGTGGCTTCATGCCAGGTGATGTACCTTTGAAACGCATGTGGTCATGGAGACACCATACTAAGGTGGATCCAGCTTTCTCTCGTAGTTCAAGTTTTCTTTTTTGGGTAATAAAAGATTTCAAAGGAGAAAGTTACTTTCAAAGGCCAAGGCAAGCCAAGAAAGCATTTGCAACGGTTTACTGTAATTCTTTCTGATTACTTATCAGTGAGAGGGGTTACTAATGGGACTTGAACCCGAACTTCTCCTAAGCAATCCTTAGTGAACTAGCCTTACCAATTGAATATGAAGTGTTAGGCTTTCATTCGATTTATTGTGGATTAAATAGCTTTGCTCAAATACATGATTTTTTTTTCTCGGTGCCACAAAGCAAATCAATATAATCTCTAACTACCTTTCAATTTGTACATTATTTGCTAATTGCACTACATATAATCCCTAACTATCTTTCAATTTATACATTATTTGCTAATATACACTACCTCTAAAATTTGTTTTAGTACTTTATTAGGATTAATCACATTTTATTTTCTTGAATTTACACCGCAGTTTTATTTTACTTTTTTGAACCAAATTAACAGATTCCATAAGTATGGATAAATGTAAAAGGATTACATAAATTGTTTGGACAAGATTGCCTCCATTATAATTCTTGGATACAATTACTATTTTTATCTTATTTTGACGACCTTATGTATTGTTTTCATTTATTCTATATCTTGACTATAAAAATGTTTCATAAATTATAACTTTTTTTTTTTGAATAAACCTGTAAGCATTATTTTTCTTCATTTTGAATGCTAGTTGTAACAATAAAATTTTACAACTATTTTCCACATTTGTTTGGATTTTTTAGTAGCCAAACAAATTAAATGAAAAACAAGTGCTGAAAATATGTATTAACGAAAAATGTTTAAATCTAGAGTTATAATTGTTAGTTTACACTAAAAAATAAATTGTATAAATTAAGAGAAATGATAGGTTTTTTTTCTATCTTATTAGGTGAAAACACTAAAATGCCTCTAAATTATAAGGCCTTAATTTAACATATACAAAATAAAGTTCTTTTTTTTTAGTTTTTTCATATAATAAAAAATAAAGAGTGAGTGTATGCATAAAGTGAAGTGAATAAATCATTTTCCTAAGTCAAATATGTAAACATTTTTTTTAAGAATCAAATGTTATACATAAACACAGATACACACACAAACATACTTTACACAACTTTTTTTTTTAATAATCACACATTTACTAAACTTATTTTTTAAGATGTAAATTATTTTTTATTTAATATGAAAAGTATAAGATAAAATCTTCAAATTTCGCAAATACATAATTAAGCATTATATTTGTCGACAATTTATTCCACATCACCAACTTATTATATGTTTATCTTGTTAACTTTTTTTTTTGCCTAATTTATTTGGTTACTAAAAAATAAAACAAAACGGAAAGGAGCCATATATGCTCATTTCTTATCTCGTATTTATCTGTTAATATAAATAAAAAGGGAAAAAAAAGGAGTGGACTTGGCCACAGAAACGGTGAACTGAACATATAAAGGAGATAATGCTATCTGCAACAAGTGAATTGAAGCCAAATAAAGAAGAAATGGTTACATTGGAATGGAAGGATGAGATATCTGGCAAATTTACAGTGAAATCTGTTCTGCTATAAATTTTATTGGAAAGCATAATGAAGATGTTGAGTGGGCAAGTCTGATATGGCACTCAAAGAAAATTTCTAGACATGCATTCATTGTGTGGTTAGCTTGTAAGAAAGGCTTGCAACTAAAGATTAGACTGAGTAAGTGGGGAGTCAGAAAGGAGAACTGATGTGTACCATGCAACAGAGAAGTTGAGACTGTAGATCATCTCTTCTTTGGTTGTGATTTTACAGCTTATATATTGTAGTAGAATCCAAACATATTGTAGACTGTATAGAAATATTCTTAGTTGGTAGCAAGAAGTTATTGTTTTGCAAAAGTAGTGAAGAGCAAAACATTTGTCAATGATGTAAGGAAGGTATCGTTTGAGGCCATAATTTACAACATTTGGTGGAGAAGAATCAAGGCAGTTTAAATAGAAAAGCAGAAGTGCATAGTAAACGTAGTGAAACTAGCAGCGGCTAACTGGAGGAAGATACCAAATTCTTTGACAATTAGAGTTTTAGTATAGAATAGGGATTTGATCAGAATAATTTTAAATGTATGTAATAATATAACGATAAGGAGATAGAAACTCTGATTTAAAGATAATATGCTTTGTGTACATTCATGATCAGTAGTAAAATTCATACATTTTTGCGCAAAAAAAAAAAAAAAATCTCTTCTAGTAATTCAAAAAAAAAAGAAGCCGGTCCAAACTCAATTCGAATCCCACTTTAAATTGCGACCTGATGAGCCTCATAATTGTGAATTTAAATGATAGAAATTGGACCCAAATTTTTACTATTTTATATGGGTTGAACTCGAACTTGTCAATATTTAGATCACAAAGCCTATCTATGCATTTTAGCAAATATAATATTTGTAATTCTAGAATTAGCTAAAAAGCTATTACTGCCTCCGTTCCATATATTTTGACATTTTGTGGTCCTTCCCCCTTTTTTGATCGATAGTGTGTACTGATTCAGCTTAAATGAACTTGGATTCGTCAGTAGTAGTTTTATATGCATTTGTTTAGGTAGACAACAAACTCTTGCTTTAACAATGGGAACAAACCAACTGGGAATAACCCAGTCGGCCAGGCGATCTTTTCCTCCGGCTTGGGCGAAATTAGGTGTTGTATACTAAGAGTCACATCCCATATCGTGTAGTGACAAAAATTTGAAAACCTTATCCCTGTGAGACAAATATCTTATAATGAAAATTGATTAATGAAATTCGATTAGAAAAATATTCGGAACAAGGACTCAAGTGCAAGTCCATATTATTTTGTTTGTTCTCTAAACATCATGATCATGGCTCAACAATTGCAAGTGCGATTGTTTAAAGTAATTAATCGTTTCTAAAGACACTAATGTATATATATTGAATTACCAAGTGTATAATTAATTAAACAAGCTTAAAGTAATAGCATAAATAAGTATTGTTCACTATGTGACACATTTCAAATTTGAAATAATTTTTAATCTTTACTCACCATTTCTATAAGGTTTTTATCACTTTACTCTCTTAAACTATACTCAAACTATCAGTTTAGCCTCTAACATTAATTTTTAGTCACTCAACTCCATTGGTTAAGCCAAAGCACATAATTGACCATTTTATGACAAAAATATCCAGTCCTCGTAACTTAAGTATAAAACAATAGTTAGAAGACTTTTCTCTCTTCTATTTTGTTAAATTGTTTATAAACTTTCTTATTTTGCAAAATACTGAAATTTTATCAACTATTTGCATTTTACAAAGACAATCCTACAAGGAAAATTTTATGTTTGCTCCATTACAAAATCTAGTTTTCTCAAATTTTGTGTTAGTCAAATTTTTTCCTCGATAATCCTTTTCCTTTTATAATTTTTTAGACTATGAGAATACGTATATTTTCTAATGGATGAATACTTAAATTTATAATAGGAGAAAAGCTATTACTATCAAGAAAAGTGAATTTGTCATTTGATTTTTTCTTTTTTCTTTTTTTAATTTCTTACTTTTTTTGTCTTGCCACCTCAAAAAGGTTATTTTTAGAAGTGAAATTTCTTTTTCAGATTTTCATGGGCATATTTATTCCTTTGTGATTAAATTAGAACTAAACATATCTTTTCACATGACCGTTAATTTGACCATTAGTCTAGAGAGTTAAATAAATAAAATTAACGTTAGGGACTAAACCGATAGTTAATGTACGTTTGGTTCATGGGATGACATAAGATTGGATAACTAATCCCAAGTCATCCTATGTTTGGTTGGGTTTTTCAAGTAGCATTAATTATCTTATGTAACTAACTTAGACCATTAGTCTAGGGGGTTAAATGACTAAAAATTAACATCAGGGACTAAATTGATAGGTTGGTGTTAGTTATTCTGGACTAAACTAAAATAATCCCACGTTAGGTTGGTATTAGTTATTTGGGAATGAAACATACATGGAATAAAAAAATATAGACAAATTCAACCCATACTTATCTCATAAGAATCAAAACTAATTTGCCTTCTTCTCAAATTCTCTTTGGAACTCTACTCCGTTAAAGTTTCGATTTCATATTTTTGTTCAACAATTGTTTTTTAAGTTGAATAACGTTTGCTCATATTATTATTATTTTATGTTTTCAATTATTTTTATTTTTTGTTCTTATTTAGTTTATTTCTTTATTTTTTTAACTTATAATTTTTGGGCTTTTAGTTTGTGATTAATTGAGATCTTAAAAACTTTTTTTTTTGGCATAATATGTAGCATAAAATGCAATTTTCATGTCAGTTAGTTTGATAACAAAATAAAAGAATTTGCTTTAGTAAGATACTAATAATTGTGAACTCTGCCATTAGTTTGAAGAAACTACTGATTCTTTGGCTGTCAAATTACTGCAGCTATATGGAACAAAGTACAAAGCTTTTGCCAAATCCTTAGAGGTCCACAAACCTGGTCAATAGAATTGCAATGGATGAGCGCCAACTGGAAAATAAATTCATTCCTAGATAAACTTAGACGCTTAATGCTTGCTGCAACAATCTACCTGATTTGGCAAGCACGAAACCAAGCCTTGCACCAAAAGAAGATCAAAGATGCCATCAACATAGTTGCTCATATCAAGAAGGCAGTACATGAAGTGACCATATCTTGAAGGAAAGTCCCCGTAACTTATCAAAATTGGAAGCTTGCTATGGAATGGAGATTGTCCCTCAAAATATTTGAAAATTAACAGAAATCATCCGGTTTGTAGTGCAATTGATGTAGACCCTTTTGTATCCTAACATGCAAACTAGATAGTACACAGCTACTGTATATGATGTGTAAGGAGGAGTGTTAGGACAGTGGCAACCTTTGCTTTTTTGTAAAAACTTCACATATTAATATCAAGATAACTCTTGATTTTTTGCTCTAAAAAAAAAACCGTTATATTATCCTTTTTTTTAAAGTAGTCAAAATCAACATCACTAATTAATTCCAAATGAAAATTTTAAAAATAATATATTTTTCTTCTAAGATAAATTGGGCTAAAAAAAGATCCTGAGCTAACCCTATTTGTAGAGGCATGATTAAACATCTTACAATCAACAGTAATCGAATTGCGGCATGTAATAATGAAAGTGATGCCATCTTATTTCAATCAAGTGTTTTTTGGAATCACACAAGAATAAAAGAAAAAAACTATGTAATTTCTGACAAAAATACTAATTTTTGACGTTATATTATTCTAAATTCGTTTTATATTTTTATTTATGCTTTTTTATACTATATTTTACATAAAAATCAAAAAATGGCCTAACAAAGTCTCTAATACAAACTTTGATTTATTTGAAATACTATTTGTTTTTATTCCTAGTCTATTACAGCTTATTGCATTTATTCTATTGATATGATAATTCTTATAGTACTATTTGAACATTATTTGTTGAATTACCAAAAGGAAAATAGTAAATATCTTATTCTCATATTTGTATTTTAACATATTATAATTCTTAGAATATTATTTAACTATATGTTGAATTACCAAATAAAAGTAATTACACAAATGTAAAGGTACTTTAATCAATAAAATGATAATCTAGTCTTCCACCAAACACCGGATAGCTCATCTCATGATTCAACCTACTAAACCCATTACCTACCAAACACTGGGACAAGTAAGGATTATGAATCTTGGAATGACTCATTCTAAGGATTTATATCCGGGAATGAGTCATCTAATCTCATCCTGTTTCATCCTGTCTGTGAACCAAACAGATCTATAATTTAACAAAGAAAGAAGACGGCTGAGATTCCATCACCTAATATTGAACAACCTCCTCTCAGTTTCAAGTGATATCGACCAGCATCCGCTATGGTTCTAATGAAACAGTCCAGTATTACATGCCCCGCCGCTCTAGTTCACTTGCACTATTTTCTGTCTAAAATAATTGCATTAGAATAGAGAACAAATAGAGGGTTGAGTAGTTAAAACTTACAACTCTACCGTAGAAGTCGAGGATTCAAATCCTACCAACACCATTCCCCTTTCTCCAATTGTAATAGTATAGGTTTAATAATTAAAAAAAAAAATCAACACTGAGAATTTCTAACCTGCAGTACATGCTATGATGGAGCTCCTTGTTGTAGCACCAAATCAAAAAATTACCATAATTAAGATAATCAACCGCCCCAACTTTTCAACAAAACAGTGATTTCTTGAATGGCTGAAAAATCATATATGTGCCTAACCGGACCAGGGCCACAATTAAACAAATTAAGATAGTCTCTACAACTATTCAAAACTTTATAGACAAATAAGGTTTACATTGTACACATCATATGTAACGTGTACAAATTAAACAAATTAAGAAAATTCTTTTATAAATCCAATCTATGACCTTCATTCATGAATCATGTGGTTTAAACAATATACATATGAATTTTCTTACACCAATATACATTATTTATCACGTGGCGTGATCCATGAGTGGGTCAATAAACCGCATCCATGTGAAAATCTCTAAACAAATTGGATAACGCTTTCTAGTTGACCCAAACATCACACAGGAAATTTTGTCTAGATTTAAATCCAACTTACAAAATTTGAATTTTGATTTGCTGGTACAATCTGTAACCCCAAATTGTGGGATTCATAGTGCCATGACTCCACAATAAACTCAATGCCAATAACAAGGAGCAGCCATATTGCATTCCCACTTTAGTAAATCACCTAATTTATCCTAAAATTTCTGAATATGCTTGAGATTTGATAAGTGAGATTGCGATGTAAGAGCTTCTTGTTATTGGCGCTGGATTTGCTGCAGGGATCATGGCATTGAGAATCCCAACTGATCATACTTTCACCATCATCAGCCACATATACAACAAAACAGGTGTATACGCTAACCTAATCAGATAAATACAAATCATAATTAAATCCTCCATGATAAGCCTGGAAAAATCAGCTTAATAATTCACAGCTGAAGCCACGCATAGCACAGAACAGGTGTAGGTGCTCGCAGTGTACCATGGGCACATGGGCACAAATAGAAACAAGAAGTTAAAAATTGTTCAAGTGGCTTTACTTTCAATTTTCTTGAAAAGGGGAGATTGGGGTTTCTGGGGATGGTGCAAAAGGAAGGGGTACGATGAGAATCGAACCCTCATGCTAGGAAGAGGTACAAAGACCCATAAGCAATGGGCTGAGATTCAGGTTTTGACCAAACTCAATATATCTCATAAAATTGCATATTCATTACCAAAGTTTTCTCAACATACTGTTTCTACGGGTTGTCTAACCCCCTAACACTCCTTTCATTTAGGGGGTGAAGAACAAGATATACCTTTCCCTTGAGCTAAAGAACTGGAGTCTTTATTTGTGGTTTTGTTCCTGGCAAACCCAACTAACCATTGTTTGTAGATTGGAATATACCTTTGCCTTTGTCCTTCTGGAGCTGGCTGTCATCATTAATAGCATTAGAACAAACAATCAAGCAGGGTCCTACTCCTCCACAAGGATCAAAACCATTCTCAGTGATTATACCACATTCTGTAGTGCTAGAACACGACATGGTAGAATTGGTCAACTCAGACTAATACATAGTCTCGACATTATCAGCGGTATTGCAATCAGCAAGAGAGAATTCAAAGGATTATACTTGTGTTTGAGGATCACAAATTCCTTCTGCTACTCTGCAAGGTCTTGTGAAAGGATTCAATGCAGAATGCAAAGTGAACTTTAGCCTGTTACCATACACAGAAGTTAACCTCCTTAAGAAATGCAAACGAGCTAACGACAGATAAGCTGGTAGAGCTTTTATGCAGCAGCCACTGAGTTATCCTGTAATGCCTTTTGTACTTCATTGAGACTGGCCAAAAGTTCCTGATATTCTTGAGTGTCTGAGAAGTTTGCACCCTGAGAATTCAAAAAGAAACCTTACCTGTCAGTCAATTCCATAAGATCTAAATAACAATGTACTTCATAAATGGGTAAGATCACTGAAACTGCTCATTCACATAACTGCAAAACTCATGGAAACTAAAAGGTGCCAAGCAAAAGGATACTGCAAAACTCACCTGCTTAATTATGTTTTTAACATGCATCTCAGCTGCAAACAATTCTCGGCGGCTACCAGTCCGACAAGAAAGTTCCTGATACACCTTACAAAGTTCTAATGAGGCACGTGCAAACTTTAAAAACCGCTCTCTGTCTATCCATAAATCAGATCCCTGATATGCTCTGACTTGCTTGAGAAGGGCCTCAGAACACATTGCAAGATCGCCTTTCAATTTCTGCCATCGAGCATATAGCCCCCAAATATCAGCTCCACCGCTACTTTTAACAATCTGCTGCAAGATCTTCCCAATCATTTGTATTAAGTGCTCGTGTTCACGGTTTCTAGCCAAGTCTTCTACTGAACTTGTTGATCTGTTGACATGATTCACATCTGAGGTAGAGTGACTATACTGAGTAGCACTGGCATCAGGAATTCCCTCAGAAGGCTGAGAATGGGTAATTGAAGCGTGTTTCTCAATCTCTACCATCAGTCTTTCTAGTAAATCAACATCAACTCTTTTATTACTAGTCATATCCAGCACCTTTTGTATAGCCTCCATTGCCTGACTATAATTGCCCACATCTGCTGCCACTTGGCTAAAATTCTCCCACATCTGCCAATTGTTACGCTTGAACTTCAATGCCTCCTTGAATGCAATAAAAGCCTCTTTGCTTTTCTTCTTAACCATGTGCAAACAAGCTACATTATTCCAAGCCTCACCATTTTCAGGATCAAGTTGAACAGCATGTGTAAACCCATCCAGTGCCTTTTCAACATCCCTGGACTTCAGAGCAGCAGCACCAAGTGCAAACCAGCCATCAGGATATAAGGAATTCAGCGCCATTGCCGACTCCCATAGAACTTTTGACTTCTCATAGTGTCCCCTGTTGTATGCACTGCGTGCAAGAGATCGCATAGCTCGAGCTGACTTGTTCCCTGAAACTTCAAGGGCCTTCTCATAGCAAGTATCATCATTTGTAACATCACCAAGAGAACAAAATAATCTTGGGTCATTAGGCCTTTCAGACAATTGCTTCTTGATAAGTTCCACTGCCGCTGCTTTCTTCTCCAATATTCTGTAGCAATATATCAAATTATCCCAAAGCTCAAGATCTTCATAAACTTTGATAGCTTCTCCAATCAAGCCGCAGCTCACTAAAAGATCACCAAATTCCTTACGCAATGTAGGAATTGCAGGGCTGTTCACTGCAAAACAGTAATATATCCGTTGTGCAACACCAGGAAAAGGTTCATGTATACTTTCAACTATTTTCTCCATCATCAAAAGTGCACGCTGTTTTGTACGACTACGAGTTGACTCCCACCTAATACGTAGTATGTTACAGAAATACTGAATAATGAAATGTGATGACTGTTGAGAATCTATCGCCTCTATATATGGTGCCATTTTGTACAGTTGCAATTCATCACTCCGAGCACTTTTCTCAATAGCAAGACATTGTGCCAGAATCACAGCTTGCTGAATTGCCTTCAAGCGGGTGGCAGCAATACTACAAGTTTCAACATCTTCATCACCGCTTTCAGCAGTTTTCTCGCCTAAGATCTTCGGGGCCATAAAAACATCAGATGCTTCCTGTGTTTCAGTAGGATGCTGAAGTGAAGCAATATCACCAGCAGTGGAAAAATCATCCTGGATCTCATGTCCAATGGAACCAGTGGTACCATCACTGCCTTTGCCCGTAACGAGAAGCAACTGAGCCTTTGGTTCCACCTGTATTCCATACTCATCAGGATGGCCATAAACATGAAAAAGTACCAATAGATATTAAAATGATCCATGATATCTAACCCACAAATCTCCAGAGCTCATGTTAAAACTAAAGTACCTGATGCATGGTGCGGAATCCAAGAGCTCCACTAACAGAGAAATCCAGTCTTGATTCTTTTTGAGCTGATTCAAAGTGAAGCCTGATGGAAAAAGGATATTAAAAAAAATATAAATATATTAAAAGCTCTCTGAAAAGAGACAAGAAAGGAAAATCATAACAAAGGATAAGAGATTATAAACAGATCTTTATCATAACTAGATATTAAGGATCTTAAATGACAACTAAGATGCACAGATGTAATATAAGGAATTATCAGTTTCCAAACACTGTGACATGTTAGAACTGCATTAACTACTAATGAAAGGAATCGCATATCTTGACATTTACCTAGATAGAAAAAATAAAATTTAAGCAGTTTCATCTTCAACTCTTTACTTGAAGGTTTGAATACCATAGGAGAAGATTTGTGACATCACATTTACAAAAAACAGGTAAGAAAAAACATTTCAACTTTTTTGTCTCTAATAGATAATGTGGCCCTAACACATCAGAATGAAATGTGACCACGCCGTTATGCACTGTGCGCCACCAACAAATATGATGAAACCCAATTATCTAACATATCTATTCAATGCCATGGCTATAAAATTTGAAAGCTCTGGTATTCAAGAATAGCATAGGCAAAAAGCTAATGGAAGAAAGGATTAAACTAAACCACATATCACCATAAACCAACTTGACTGACAATTAAATGTGTTCAAAATCGAATCTGCACCAATATCAGATGTTACAGAGATCCAACTAAACTAACTTGCAACAGAAAAAGTAATGGAACAGCAGCATGATTTGTTACGTAAAATCAACTTAAATTGTACCTCAGCAATCACGTAACACATAATACTTGTTTATACAAATGATGACTGACCTGGAAGAATCTACCCGTGCGTAGGTTAGTTCCATTATTCCCACTTCTAAATGAAGGATGGAAACAACAGTTAATGCGTCGTCTTCAGATAAGTTTGGACCCCAATAATTTGTCACCTTTTCCAGACTACCAAAATGTTCTAAACTTTCATGTGAAAATATTTGCAAGAGATCAAACAAAGATGATGAACGCTCATCCAACAGTCTCTGATGAATGAGTAGCGATCTAGCAAGCCACCAACAAATGCTTTTTACCACATCAGTGGAGATAACACTGTCCAGCAACAAATCTTTTGTCTTCATCAGTAACATCTTTGCAAAAACTATATACTACATGAAGGGGATGGGGGAAGAAATCAAAATGCCTTTCATCAAGATTTGTTGCAAAAAAGGAAAAGATGCGTACCAAACACAAAAAGGCTTGCACTTATAATTCTCATTCTCATTCTCATGCTGATAACACATGTATAAGCACCAATATACCTCCACATATCAATATTCGTCAAATTTTGTTTAGCTGTATTAAGTTATAGCAAAAGAACATGAGCTATTTGTATATAACTTCTACCTTTAAAAGCAAAGCCGCCATTCTTAGGCTTATGAAAGGGAAGGGCAACGACTTCTAATTAAACTGCATCAGTACATTTTTTGCCTCCCGTGTACAATTTTTCTTAACTAGAGGAAGAGTAAATAAATTGATAGTTTATTATTGCTTCGTAAAAGACATAACTAGTGCAAAATTGATGTATACATGTATGTGCATGCATGTGCAGATGGGTGTGTGTGCGTGCTTTTAAGTAGATTAGGAACCACAAAGCCACCCGTAATTAGGGACTACCTTCCTAGACTAGCCTTATCTACGAACTCTATCTAAAGTAACTGAATAGCAAAAGAAACTGAAAACTACACATTTTGTTGTTCCTAAGTCTTCATGTGCCTGGAAATATAAACTAATTGTCAAGGGACAAAGTCCTGCATCGATTGCCCAAGGATTCTTAATCTAATTAATAAAGTATATGGGCCACTTCACTCACTGCATATTGGTTTTGAGATAGAAGTCTATGATCTTTAACATGGTATTAGAGTAAGGCTTTGGGTCTAAACTCAAACAGTCCCATAAAAAATCTCCACATGTCTGGGATCCTCTTTAGCCTCTCACAACATCATAGGCTCTCTGCTAGCCCCTAGACTCCTAACAAACCAGAGTCATTAAGTAAGAAGGGGTGTCAAGGGACAAAGTCCCACATCTGTTGCCCAAGGATTCCTATCCCAATCAATAAAGTACACAAACACTCCACTACTGTCAATTGATTTTGAGACGGCAGCTCATGATCTATAGCACTAATAGTCCAAGCAGTGTCGTAAAATTTGTGCCTAAAGTAACAATAAATCACAAAGTCTAAAGCTTCATGCCAGGAAATTTTGGGACCAAGTGTAAGATTTCCAAAAGAATACAAGTGTAGTTTCCACTAAACATAGAGTTAAATTTTGCATTTGGCTAGGGTAGTTAAAAAGAATGAGCCGCTAATGCACAATTGCAATCAGCAAAGAAATAAGATGTATGCAAATACAGCAACTAAATTCTACTAAAATAACAAAAAGGGCCCGCAATAACCAGCATAGACTACACATTATTTATAGCATCATTAATTGTGAATATTTATTGTTTTGCAATAATATAATCTGAATAAGAAGATCAATAAGAACTACCAAGAAAACACATATATGTGTCTCACTAGCATATTCCAACTTATAAATTCAAAAAGTTACAGGAAAACAGAAATACTAAGCATCAATGTACCAATCTTCAGGTTCCGAGAAACTTATAAAACATGCATCACTTTTTCATTCGGAACTGACTGGAAAAAAGAAATACAAAAAAGAAAGCAAAGTAGCATCACTAAAAATAAGAACAAAATGGCCTAAGACGCAAGTACCTGGAGATTAGAGAATTTTCCTCGTACGTCAGAACCAACCGACATTATTTCCTTCTGTGCCCATAATTCCCACTCCGCCCAACCATTGGCAACAGGCATAAGTGGCATTGCTGGCATTTTCACTACCGGACTATTGTAAATATACAAGGACATCAGTAAATATATTCCAATAATCATCCAATGAATTTCCTAAGCTATCAAATCTCACACCTTTTGATAAGCAATTAAAAGAATCTTATTTTTTGTTCTCCAATCAACATAAGAACCCCAAAAG
Organism: Mitragyna speciosa; assembly: GCA_024721245.1. Classification (NCBI taxonomy): domain Eukaryota; kingdom Viridiplantae; phylum Streptophyta; class Magnoliopsida; order Gentianales; family Rubiaceae; genus Mitragyna; species Mitragyna speciosa. Next base: position 9,519,734 of record CM045571.1, read on the forward strand.
CATGCAACGCAATCAGCAAAATTTCGAAAAAACCTAATTATCTTCCAAATTTAGTTTGATAAAAATTCAATTTTCTACCATAACTTAACTCAATTAAGATTAAATTAGGTGAAAATGATGATGACTAACTTTATCTAATAGAATACAAGAAATTATACTATAAAAATTAATGGAAAATTAAAAAAAAAAAGTCAAGCTGAGATTTTATTTACCCGGTAATATTGGATTGAGTAAAAGCAAGCAGAGCCGAAACGGCAATGGCCATAACGAGAAACGCTCTAAAACATTTCTCCAATTCTTCGTCAGCTCCGGAATCCGAATTCTGATTCACAAAAACGTCGACGCATTGGGGTAACAACTCGGAGTAGAACCACTCGGCTGAGTCAGCCGAGTCAGCGAAGCCAGTCGCCGAGCTGAAGTTAAAAATACCTTTGGCTGCGCCGGAGGAAAGCGCTCCGACATAGTTTCCGGACTCAATTAATCGAACAACGGTTTCGATGAGGGTTCGGAGATTGGAGGGAGGTGAATCGGACGGTGGAAGTGAGGGGAGGGATTTATCGGAGGGTAGAGTGCAGCGGAGGAGGCGGAGCTCCAGAGAACGGAGGAAGTGGAGCGACGTAGCGGATTTTTCTCCCATAGGAAGTTGGGGTTTTGGGAGATTTTGGGAAATGAAGAGGAAGAAAAGCGAAGGGTTTAAACGGTCGTTAGGGGTTTTAAAAGAAGAATGAGAGAAGAAGATTTCTCCTTTTTTGTCTTTGCGAGTTTTGCAAAAGAGACGTTCTGGTGTGTAATAAGCGTGCCCGAGTGCTTGCGATCTCCTTCAAGGGATTGTCTTTTTTTTTTTTTAATTATTATTATTCTTTTTAATAAAATATGCAACCTACCCATTCCATTTCTCCAAAAAGTTTATAATCTTTGGTGAGAGTGGTGTACAAATTAGGAAGGCTACCTTATCGCTTAACGTAAATTCTTATTATTTATTGATAGAGTATCAACTATTACCCAAATAATCACGGGTTTTGATGTTTGGGATATTCAAGAATTTTTTTTTTTTGAAACCAAACATGATTCATTTAATCAAATCAAGATTAGCATCATCCATTACAGGCTTTGAAAAATCAGAGAAAAATAATATTCTACTTTTTACAAAGAGAGCAATTTCAGCTGCTAAGTGCGCTGGTCTGTTGGATAATTGCGGGACATAATGTAAACTCACCGCTAAAAACTCTTTAAGCAAATCTCTGATTACATCAATGATGTGCCCTTTCATTGCCAACTCCTTTTGCCTGCTGTTAATTTTTCTTACAACACTTAAAGCATCCCCTTCAATACCGAGGTGAGTTAAACCAACTTCCTTTGCCCATTGTAAAGCTCTCAGGAAAGCTAAAGTTTCTGTGCGTTCAGAATCAAAACATTGCTTCAAATTTTCAACCATGACAGCTTGCACCTCTCCATTAGGGATCTAGTCAAGAGGGCTCCGGGTACTCTGTTACACATTCTCTGTAACACTTCTTGTTATACTCTCTTTTTGACTGACGAGTGTCCTATATCATAAACAACTAATATCCAATGTTTATCTAAACTTCTCCATATTACTCATCTATTAATTCACTAACAGAGGAGAAAACTACTACCATTCACATGAATCCTGTCAAACTACGACTCCTCCTTCCCTTCTCATCTCTACTTTTCTCACCACGTACAAAACCATAGCACATTAATATTCGCAAATAATCCACTCCTCTTGCTATCTGCTACACAAACGGAAATCATTCATAAAAGCCTTGGTAGCCAATTATTCACACTTTAACTTGTTACAGTATTGGTTCTCAATCTCCAATTCTTCAATTATTCACTGACCATCGGATGATGAAGAGAAAGAAATAAAAGACGTGATAGGAAATATACCAAGTGAAGTGGGGAGGTTGTCCCATGGTGCGCACAAATGGAGGTACTCTCTCACAGGTCGATAGGGTGTTTTATCACCCACTTTGAATGCAATTCAACAATGGAAAGTCTTGTTGCTGGTATGCCAGTTATGGGATGTCCACATTTTGCTGATCAGAGCACAAATGCGAAGCTAATTGAGGATTTTTGGGGTATTGGGGTGAGGGCAAAAGTTAATGGAGAAGGACGGTGGAGAGAGAAGAGATCAAGAGGTGCTTAGATATCGTGATGGGAGGTGGAGAAAAAGGGGAAGAAATAAGAAGAAATGCTGCTAAATGGAGAGGTTTGGCGATGAAGGCTGTGAAGGAAAATGGATCTTCACACAACAATTTTGGAATTTGCTTGCAGAATTTGGAGTAAGGATTGTAATTCTTTCTTGTAAAAGGGTTGCTTCAGAGACCCAGTCCATTAAACTCATATATTTATCTAATCATGAACGATTGAATAAATTATAGTACACGTTTGGATATTTGATCTTTTGTTGTGTATTTTCTTAAGTGTTTTTAACAAACTATTAAGAAACCATCTGAGCAAATTTCGGTCAAAAAAAAAAAAGAATAAAAGAAAAAGAAAGGAATCATATATACTTATCAAATGTCCCTTTTATAGCCACTGCCATCACCTTCGTGTAATTTTTTGCTCTACAAAACACGAACTTCTTACTGTAAACTATCATTCGTGTAAAAGGTAGTAGTTTCTCCTCTATTAGTGAATTAATTGATGAGTAGTAGAGAGAAGTTTTGATATACATTTAACTCTAGTTATTTATAATGTAGGACACTTATTAATCAAAGAGGAAGTGTAACAGAAAATGTGAAGGTATAACAAAGGACCCGGAGCCGTTAATTGAATCAAAATTCAAATTCTATATAAAAAAAATAGTACCGTTTTAACGGTAAATATGTATGCCACCCACCAAATTGTGTTTTTGTTTATGGATATGTACAATCAAAGGTTGATAATGTATAATCAAAGCATCAGTTTGTGCATTTGCATGCTGTGTAATTATCAATTTTCCTCCCCCGGGTTTGGGTTTTCCCAATTAATTTGTGTTCTTAGGGCTAAAAAGTTAAGAAATTGGGATTGGAATTAATAAGAGACAAGAAAGAGTAGTCCATTGGAGAAAGGCCGTGGGAACGTGAAAGAAGATTCAGTTGAGCGAGAGACTCAAAAATAAAAAAAATTATTATTTTTTATTTTATGTTCATATCTGGCTTATGGTAGCTTACAAAAGAATCAATCAAAACCCTTGGATTTTTACAATTAATTCTTACCTTGATTGCTAGCTGATAAATCAACTTATCTAAACAAATGGAATGAGCTAAAATGACCTAGTAACAAATCACACAACTCGAAAGTTTCGCACAAACGTCTTACCAAAGAAAAATCTTTGGGGTATATATATACACAGAGTCGAGGCGAAATGTTGTTATATAGTATTATGAAGGTTTAGTTTTATTCATTAATATGTTTGAAAGTTACTATGAAAACTATATTTGATTATTTTTCAAGCCCAAATTGGATTTGAGAATTTTGTGATTGAATTCTTTATAAGAATGTTTTTGGTCAGTGATGAGAAGGGAACTGAGAGGCCAGAGGGAGAACGTTTTTCTTCGGAGCAAAAGGAAATCATAAGGGAGGAGGATAGAGGAATTTTAGAGAGCAATGATAAGTTTTTGGGGCCTGATCCTCATCAACTGAGTTTTTTTGGTGTTCTCAGGTTTGCGTTAGGATATGATCAGAAGCCACAAGGATAGAATTTGATATTTTTGAAAGATATTTTGTGTGATTTCAGGGGGAGCGAATGAGTCCATTTTTGAGATGAGGGAACCAATCGCAAACTACAACTAAAAATCAATGTTTTAAAAACCGGACCGGTTAATGAACCGGAGGGAGGAGGGGTTCAAGGTCAGACCGGTTGGACCGGGGTTCAATGATTTTTTTTCTTTTTTAATTTAATTTAATGTATAATATAAAACAAATACTAAATATACATTTGAACTAGTCAATCCATTAATTGTTTAAATATATTCAACTATACAAATTAATAAATTTATTATATTCAACCATACAAATTAATAAATTTATCATATTCAACCATACAAATTAATAAATTTATTATATTCAAATTCACAAGTTAGTGAATTTATTATATTTGGTAAAAAATTTCTCAAATATTCTATGTCTATAACAATTAAATTAACAAAGAAAATAGCATTACAAGTGTAAAAAATATAATAACTATAAAATTTACCATAATTTACCTTTAAAGTATGTTATTATATTTTTAAATATTTTAAATTATAATTTTGAATATTCTAAATTTTTAAATCATATTTGTTGCTTGCTTCCACATTCTCTACTTTTTTAATACCGTCAAGACTTATTTTTCAATATAAAATTCAAATTTATTTTTAGTACCAAATAATACAATTAACTTTGTATATAGGACGGTTCAAGTACATGTAATTTTTTTAAATAAAAAAAAATTCTTTTGCCCTATTTTTTAAGAGAGGTTCGCATATCAAATGATTTTCAAATTTCAATTTGATTATCTTACTATTAGTTTAGATCTATTTAGTTTTTGAATTTTTTAGTTTTTTACGTTTTTTGTTACAACATCTAATGAGAAGTAATTTCTAACAATTTTGTACGAATCAAGAATTTCTTAAAAGAGCCTAAACTTTATTTAAAATTGGTTCTCAAGCTTTAACTTTAGACGTATTCTCTCCAAAAGAAATTTTATTTTTGACGTATCAGACTATTGAGCGAGTCAATTTGACTTTGTACAATAGTCTTAAAAATAAAACTAACAAGTAAATCTCTTTGCTTATTAGTTCTTATTTTAATCAATTATGTTTAATTTACACATTTTCTTTTAGTATGTCAAGAAAAGGTAGATATGTGATGCTATAATAATTGGAATCAATATATTGTATAGAAAAATATGATTTTAATAATCTGAATTGATTTTTAATTTTTTTAATAAAGCAAATAACTTTCGATCCACTTACTTCAAGATGTCATAGGTGCTTATTATTGAATAATGATTAACCATAATTAAAAAATTTACACAAATGCCTTAGAAAACTACCAATTTAAACTTTTAATTAGGAGAATGTTTTGGGCATTAAATGAATAATTAAATAATTTAGATAAAAGGATTAAGAGAGTTTTTGTTTAAAGTAAATTTAAGATTTCTTTAACATAAAGAATTTGGATGCCAAGATAAAAGGGTAAGAATTAATTAATTTCATTAAACATGATTTAAAAAAAAAGAAACTAAAAAAAGTAAGAATCAATTAAATTCAATACATGTGATTAATGAAAATAAAGAAACTAAAAAAGTAAGAATGAGTTAATTTTATCAAAAGGAAATAAAGAAACTAAAAATCTAATAATCAATTAATTTATTAAAATGATTAAAGAAAAACTAAAGAAAGAATAAATAAAATATTTGCAACATACAGAGCAACATCTTGGACCGCGGCTCAATGGTTTCACTCTTGCAAGACTTGGTGGGAGGTCTCGAACTTGAGACCTCCCACCAGCGCTACAGTAGCCTTTTTTTGACAAAAAGGCTAAAGCAAAAAATTGGAGGCTCGTTGGTTCACCGGTTCAATATCGGTTTGCCGGTTCAATTCGATTCACAGCGGTTTTAGAATTCTACAGTAAATTATATAGAACCGGACCAGATACATGATCGGTTTGCGGTTCAATCGGTTGAACCGGTCGGTCCGATTCGATTTTCAAAACATTGCTAAAAATGGATAGACATCATCAAGCTCCTTCACCTGTGTTCCTCCTCTTTCTGATTTATTTCCAGGCTTTGTGCGCGTTTTAGATTTTTTTGTGCCCGGCCTGGAAAGATGAGACAGAACCAACGGAGTTTGGCAGATGGCCACTACAAAAAGACTTGAGTCTTTGTAAGAGGTCAAAAGTTTAAATTTTACCTCTCATAAAAAATGTATAGGAGTGCTCAGTGTACCTGTTTGAACCGATAGTGGTTTAGTCTCAATTGACAAACCAAAAAAAAATGATAGTGTGTGTGTGTGAGAGAGAGAGAGAGAGAGAGGGAGAGAGCTTTTTTAAGAGTCCAAATGTTCTAGAGTTGAAAATCAATTCCAAAAAAAAAAAAAAAAATCTTTAGATTGTACAGAAGCATTAGCTAAAATCAAAAAAAGTAAACATGGAGTTTGTATGTTGTCTGCACTTTGAAGAAAATGACAATGGGAAGAAAGAAAACAGTGTCTTCAGTTTTATCTGATATTTTTTGTTAAATGATTTTTTGTTTTAATAAGATAAACAAAAATAAATTACTTGACACCATTTTTTTGAATTACAAACATTAAGGTCCAATTAATAAAATAAAATATTACATTAAAAAATAAGTGCATATAAGGTCTGAACAATTTTCTACAATTTTTAGGTCCCAAATACTCAAAATTAGTGTTTCATATCAAATTATATCAACTAAAGTTTATTGTGGGTTGGACATAAAATTCAAAATATGTGATTTAGACCAGATCATAGCCAATATGCAAATTTGAACCAATAATAAAGCAATAGTCTGAGGAATGATGATTTTTTAGCTCCCAATTTTTTAATGTAACTAGAGACAAAAGGCTTTATTCACCACCAGGTCACATTCAAGATTGACGTCCAATTTTCCTTTAAACTATATCATATTGACTTTTCAAAATTAATTGTGTAGGTCCAATCATCTTTTCTTGTATTTCTCCCCTTACGAAAATGACAATTCTATCATTACATTACGATATGCAAATGATCCAGTCTCATCATATATATACAACAAAATTATATATGCATGAGTACTAAGAAAGGGAACTAATACAATTTCTTTAGAAAAATTCGAAGTATGAGTTACCCAAATGCAAAAATTATATCGTCTTTACAAGAAAAAACCACTCTCAATGCCATTGACATATGAAGGAAGAAACACAAACTTGGGGCATCCAACTTGAAAACACAAACTGTCTGTTCTGCAATTTGAAGGAAGAAACAGTTGATCATCTGTTCTTTGAATGTCACTTCTCTGCTGCAATTTGGAAAAAAATGCTTGAATTTTGTTCCGTAAATAGAGAGGCAAACAAGTGGAGTACTGAAGTAGATTGGATATGTGATGCATGGAAGTCTGATGACTTTGCTGACAGGTTTCAAAGGATAATGTGTGCAGTAACTGTATACCAGTTATGGAGAGCAAGAAACCAATTGGTCCACCAAGGGAAGAGCACAAGAGCTGAGGAAATCGTGACAACAATCAGAAGAATCATGTTTGAAGTTGTGCTTACATGGAGAAAATGTCTCAGTTACCAAAAGGAATTGGCAGCTCATGTTGGAATGGGGATTGACCCCTAAGATTTTTGCAGATTAACAGCTTAGTCTTTTTGTAAATGAAACTGTATAGTTAGGGATATATGCTGTAGCATGATGCAAGATAACTTTTGTAAAAGCTCCATGAATATTCAGTAAATATATCATCACAGTTTTTACTCAAAAAAAAAAAGACATATGAAAAATTGGTGAAGTAGATTTTAAAAATTAGAAAGTACTGAGCAAAGATAATCATATTTGAAATATTAATACAATATTATTATAGCATAATCATTGGTTTTGCAATTAAGAAAATAACCATCGAACTACAACAAGTATAGTATTTTACATATGCTTATGCACCACTACATGTCTTATAAATAATGAAGAATTAGATATGTGCAAACAATTTTAAAATCTACTTTCAACATAATGGTATCCCAATTATCACAATAATTTGTTTTGGAATTCATTACATTAATTAGATATCATTACAGTATTTTTATTAATATTTCTATCATGCATTTCGTTCTCGAAAATTGAGGTAATAGACTTAAGAATACTATCATAATTTTTCTCAAAAAAAAAAAAAAAGAATACTATCATAATGACCACGTGTTCAACTTGTTCACTGACTAATTGGACCGGACCATTTTGTTCATTACTTGTTCTTCCAAACCAATTTAAAGAGTATGTAGTTTGACATGTTAAAGTGGTTTTCTCATCTTTGTTTGAAGTCCCTCCCAGCAGAATTCCAATTTGAGTAGTGCCTCATCTTTATTTAGGATTTTAGCAAGCATTCCAGGAAATATAGAGAGGAAATAACAGTGGCCAAACGGTTAGAGCTATATGGGTGGTGGAGGTTCGAGTGCAATCATCTTCGCTTTTTTAAAAATCTTTTGTAGAGTATAAGCTTTATATATATATATATATATATATATATATATATATATATATATATATATAGTATGTAGAGTATGCTCTTTGTCACTAAATTGAAAAACTTACTAACTTATAAGATGAGGGTTGTATATACTCACCCATTTACACAAATTGGAAAAAGAAAAGGCGGTGTAACCATAGTAGCCATGCCTAAAAAATATTCCTGCTAGTGTTCTCTACTTAAACGAGAAAAGGCAGTTGAAAATTGTCACCTGCATATTACTTAGTCGTGAAAATGTAATGCAGGAACCTTAATCTTGATTGTTGTGGCTCGAACTCAATGACACATTTACTTCTAATTGGGAATCTCAAATTTGCAGAGAGTGATTTTTAAGCCACCTCAATATGTCACAAGTGGGGTATGGGGCTCACAATTTGACCTTTGACCATTTCTCACAAGTTGGAGGCGATGTAAGTTCTCAGCATTTTAATGTAAATCATCAGCATTTTGGTGTAAATCTTTAGTAGTTTGATGTAACCGATTTTATTTCCAAAGCTACATTGTTTTTTTTTTTTTTTTGTGTTTTTTCACTTCAAATTTGGTCCAAATGACAATATTTCAGCCATCTATTTTGTTACAATAAATCATGACCGTTAAATTGTGCAAATGGAAGTTGTGAGGGCACTCATCTATCACAAGTGTGTGCTCAATTAAGGAAGCATATTAATGACAGGTGCCATCAATATCCCTTCCTCAAAATCATAAAATGAGGATATGGGACTTCACAATTTGAAAACTTTCCATTTGGAAGAAATTTGCGGTCAAAATCAAAAGTTGACAGATGGACGGTTTAGATCGAATACACTTTTGCTTATTGATTTAATTTGCACTATCCATTATCAAGTTGCGAAAATTAGCACTTGTAAACTTTCCATTTGGGATAAATTTACGGTCAAGATCAAAAGTTAGCATATGACTATTTAGATTGAATACATTTTTGCTCGTTGATTCAATCTGCACTATCCATTGTAAAATTGCAAAAAATGGCATTTGTGAGTCCACTCTTCCTATAAAATGTGAAAGTCTGGGGAATCGGCCAATTTTCAACTACAAATTCTTTCTCAGCTGGATCGGATCTCTGTTGTCCATTAGTGGTAAAATGAATAGTTTTATGAATGAACAACTGAATGATAAGTGCATAATTAAATATGCGGACAGAACAATTTTATAGTTTTTTGAACCAACATGTCAAACCTCGTGTTTCAACTGGTGTGCTACCTCTTCCCATGAGGTTGGGGCTGTGTCTGATTTTGATACGATTCCTTTGGCATCATTTTCTCATATTGCACTAGTTAAGGGAACTTTAACAATGAGGGCCAAAAGATATGCTGCATTCATGCATGGCGGAAAAGATATGCTACATTCATACATGTGAATATTCTTGCAAAATATTCATACATAAATATTTTTACATCACTTTTTTATATAAGCATACATCATTACATTTATTTGGCACTTTTTTATACTACAAGATCCATACGTGAAACCATTAACCCGTTTCACCTAAGAATTTTTTGGGTGTTACTTGTCATGGCAGAAGAGGATTCGTAGAGGCCAAGCCAAGCCTTTTTCCCTTCTCTTCGGAGCCATGTATTCTCGATGGAATCTCAAGTACCTAACTTCACTGTTATACTTACAGAATCAAGTATCTTTGCACCAGAATTAAGGGATTTAACCAACAGTGTCAATTTGAAAGATATGATTCTTTCGCCTCTCTCTCTCTCTCTCTCACACAGACACACACACACACCCTCTCCCAAAGAGATTAACAGGGCTTCTTATGATGAATAACATGTTATAATGTGCACAGCACAGTTGAAGAAGTTGCATGTATCAACTTCCTCCTAGTGGAGGAGTAGGATTCATTCCATTAACGTTTGCGTTCATTTCCTTATTCCATTTTACATCCTCAACGTTTGCGTTTTTCAAACTTTTACCATAATCTCAACCATTATTTTGTATATTTAGCATCTTTTGACGATTTGATTATTTTTGGTTTTGATTTATCTCTTGTTAAACCCATCAACATCCATGAACTATATGATTATATTAATGTGCCGATCAACAGTAAAAAATCAATTAGTCCAGTAAATTTAAACAGTTAGATATACACTACCATATTGGTGTGAAACCTCTGATTTATTTTCATTAAGCAATCTCGAGCGAATTTACTTTAAGTCATCCACCATTAATCAAACGCGTTAATGAGAATAGAATCCTTAATTTGTCCTCTATCTTTTGTTTGATTATGTCATTAGCATGACGATGATATAAAGTATGTTGGTACATTTTTTTTATCCATAAAATTTTGAAGTGGCTTATTCCATAGAATCTAATAGTGGAAACAGGCAGCTCTACATCACTTCGTAATCTGATATTGAAGATGCTAATTTCATAAAATCTACTTTAGTAGTTTAAGGGGGAAAAAAGTTATTCTATTTGCCACCCCCCAACTTTTCCTTTCTCCACTGTATGCTTAAATTCTTTATGGGAAATTGGATGACGCCTGAAGAATTTTATCCATGTGATTAACGTTAGTCCTCTAATTTCCGTTCCTTCTCCGCCACGTGGTAGGGGAAAAATTCTTACATGGACTAGGTTTACAGTTTTATCTGTAAACCTCGTGATTGAAAAAAGTGTCACGTAAACATAATGATGTATACTGATGTAAAAAAGTGATGTAAGAATGTTTACGTGACTTTATTTTAAACCACAAGTTTCACACGTCCGTAGACCAAATACAGGTAAGAGTTTTCCCCTACTAAAGTGCTAATGCTCCCCATTTTATTTGGAGACACACCAGCATAATTGTTGGCAATGTTCATTTCAATATTGGAGAAAGATAAATCTACCTCATCGATCATAATTTTATTTTAACGATTATAAATACAAAAAAGGTTGATTTAGTACGAAGGAGTTTAGATTTAAACACTCAGATTAATATTTTATACAGGTTTTGATTGTTGGAAAGCTAGACCTTAATAGGCCTGTATCAAGATTTTGGAATGTTAAACTATTAGGACTAAGGATTTTTTTAGTTAATTAGTGTTAATTATATTTGGTTTAGACTTCAATTAGAAGTCTTTGGAATGGCTAATTCAGGTTGTAGTAAAGTTTTAATCACATGGGATTCTAAATCATGTGAAAATGATATTCGTGTTAGTTTAACAGATTCCTAGCTACAGCTTTCCTCAAACTAAGGGAGAAATAAACGGCAACTTTGCATGTGTTTGCTTGAAAATGAAACAAAATTTAGGTTCAATAAAATCAGTTTTTGGCCAAAAGTTAGATCACAATAAATTTTGCCACAGATATTTTCACGAGTGCTTTATGTTACAAATATTCACTTTTTCACAATAAACTTTCACAAGAATCTTTTAATGACTGTAGTTAGCTGTATATTTTAGCAGTATTTTTTCAACTCAGATTAAAAGTCAGAATGGTTTTGATGATCAAATTCCTAACGGATGGATCCAATTTGGCCATCTGCTAGCTTGTGCCACAGGGGAGGAAGTGGAGTATCTTGTTACATTCTTGATGAAGCTAATCTAAGTGCAGCTAATCATCCATCACTCTTTTTCTTCCTTGGATAGACGTGGGAGTTTTTTAGTCTATTAATCACATAAGAATATATATGGGCAAAATTCATGTTGATCAACCTAGAAAGGTTAATTTGTAAGTTCCTAAGACGTGTTTAACTAGTAGGAACGACTTTCAACTCTTTTATTTTTCCTTTTTTTCTAGTAGGATTTATAGTCTAATTTGAAATTAAAAAAAAAAAGGTACTTTGTAAAGTAATAAAAATAAAATGAGAGGTATAGATTCGTACTAATGGAAGTTCGGCAAAAGGATTTAAGAATATCAAATTTTTTAACTATAAATACACCCAAGTATCACATGGTTATCAAGCTTAGGAGAATATCTCTTAGCCCATACAGTTTGGAGAACTGAACTCTCATTTTCATACATTATCCCTCCACAAACTTTGAGAACTACAATGTTGGGTAAGAATTGGAAATCTAGTGGCAAATTACCTTGTCTGGATTCTGATTGTCTGCCTCATAATCATCAAATTGCAAATGAAACAAGCGATGAAGGAAAATTAGTTGAAAAATCAGGGATAAGCTGCGACGTTTGTACGAAAGAAAGCAAGATCAATTTCGAAGAAACGACTAAAGATTTGGAGAGTCTGGTTGATGAAAAAGTTCCTAATGAACAATCCAAGGAAAACAACAGCTCTTTCCTTCATGCAGTCATCAACATGATTGGAATGCTGATAGGTATCTGTTTTTCTGCACGTAATATTATGCTTCTTGCATGAATGCTAAGCAAACATAGTGATGACCTGAGTGCGCAATTTTTGCAGGTCTTGGACAATTATCAACTCCATATGCTCTAGAAAATGGAGGATGGACTTCAGCTTTCCTTCTGGTGGGGCTTGGAGTAGCATGTGCATATAGTTCTCATTTACTTGGAAAATGTTTAGGAAAAAATCCCAAGTCAAGAGACTACAAAGATATTGGGCAGAATGCCTTTGGAGCAAAAGGAAGAATCACAGTAGCAACTTTCATTTATGCTGAAATTTTTATGGCCCTTGTTTCTTACACCATTTCTCTCCATGACAATTTGGCCACAGTTTTTTTAGGCACACATTTCAGGTTGTCATGGACAAATCTAACCACATCTCAAACCCTTACAGTTTTGGCCATCTTGGTTGCACTTCCAAGCCTGTGGCTGAGAGATCTTTCTTCAATTTCTTTTCTTTCAACTGGTGGCATTCTCATGTCACTTCTGATTTTTGTAACCGTGGCATGCACTGCCATTTTTGGAGGTGTGAAAGCTAACCATAGCATATCAGTACTCAAGCTCCAAAATATTCCTGCTATTTCTGGACTTTACATGTTCGCCTATGCTGGTCATATTGTTTTCCCTAATTTATATGCAGCCATGAAGGATCCCTCCAAGTTTACAAAGGTAAATCAATTTTAATTTCTAATTATTATAATTGCAAATAATTTTATTAACTGGAAAGTATTTCGTTTCTTGGAGTTTTGACAAAGGTAAAAATAGTAATAAGCAGGGAGTTCAACCATCTTCAAAAAATTTGACTAGGGTGGATGATGCTTGCTAAAATCTTCTATTCATCAGCTGTCGAAAACGCGTTTGAACTTAAAGCCTTCTTGGAAATTACAGCCAATATTTGCATTTACTATTAACCAAGTTGACATGGTAACATCTGGTAAAACTGCAAGACTCAATGGATCGCAAAAATATCATACTTTATTTTGATATTGCTTGTTATAACCATTGTACAAAGCCTACTTAGAACGCGTACTTAAAACAGATAGAATGTTAATTTATGTAATTTTAAGAAAAATTATCATGATAATTTTCCTCGGAAAACTTAATGCTTGTTAAGTATTATTTTTTTAGCTTTAAAAAGAGTCCATGAGAACATCACTTGAAAATAAGTCACAGTCATAAAAATCACATTGAAATTATATTATTCGTTGTGATTAAAAAAATTAATTGTTATGTACCTTAAAACATGTGTTTGAGGGTGTGTTTTGAGGTACAACACACCCTACGCACATGCCACGAAAAAATTCTTAAACGAATTGGTTTATATAATTTCATGCATGAATTTAATTACTAACTAATAATTTGAAATTTGAGTATTACATTCAATTCACTTTTTCGGCACAATTCCGAAAACAGCATAGCTACCTAGCGTCAATATAGCATTTTAAGCTGTCCGTAGTGTCCTTAATCCTTAAAAAAAGCCGAACTTTACCAGGCCAGTACAATATTGCCAAATATAGCAGCTTCTAAAATTCCTTCCCTGCTATATTGTCCTCCCAATCCTCAGTGCTCAATTTTTCTTTTTTTATTTTCTTATCAAGTTTTTGTACAGTATCTATATCTCGGATTTTGATATTCTTCAATTTTTATAATAAAGATTCTCTTTATTAATAAGGATATTTTAGAAGTTGACATGGCTTTCCTTTCCTGTTTCTACTGATAACATGTTAATAACAAGTGCTATTCTTTCTTCTACACAGGTATCCATTGTGAGTTTTACATTTGTCACATTTCTTTACACAGCTTTGGCTTTCATGGGAGCTAAACTATTTGGCCCTGAAGTGAATTCTCAGATCACTCTAAGCATGCCTAGGGATCTTATTGTCACCAAAATTGCACTGTGGGCAACAGTGCTAACTCCAATGACCAAATATGCACTGGAATTTGCACCATTTGCAATACAACTAGAACAGAATATTCTTCCTCACACGATGAAATCCAGAACAAAGTTGATCATCAGGGGCAGTGTTGGCTCGATTCTACTCCTAGTGATACTAGTGCTGGCTCTTTCTGTGCCATATTTTGAGTATGTTCTAAGCCTTACAGGCTCCCTAGTTAGTGTGGGAATCTGCGTGATCTTTCCTTGTGCCTTCTACGTAAAGATATTCTGGAATCAGATATCAAGACCTGTCTTGGTTCTGAATATGATTCTCATGGTGATTGGCGCAATTCTTGGAGCATCTGGAACCATTTCATCTTTTAGGCTGCTTCTGGAAAATCTCAGGAGAGCTCATTCAGCCTAGGAACTTGGATAGAAAGGCCATGGGAGATGCTAAGCTCCATCCCCTTTCCCAGAATAAATAAATGACAAAAAGGATGAAAGAATTACAACTACGTCATGTGATTTTATTATGTTTGCACTGCTTTATCAGTGAATATATATATATATATATATGTCAATTCAACTGAGAGATGTACTGCACGGTGAAAAGATTTGCTGTGCATATTCGATGCCAATACGAGCAATAGTTCAGTTTCTGATTATCTATGTGAGTGCATCAGCTTATCAGCCTCCAACTAATTTACAGAACTTATTCTTATTCTTGTCAATCATGTGCATAAGAGAAAATATCAAGTTCAGAACTAAAGGAAATTTGAGTTCTGAATAAGAAAATTTTTCAGTCTGAGCAGATTAAGGGCTGAGAAGCAGCCCCCCCCCCCCCCGCCAAAAAAAAAAAAAAAAAAAAAAAAAAAAAGGGCTAGGCTAAAAACATAATAACCAAGAAAATGGGAAACAACTACCATTTACGACTGATAAGAGTATTGATGTTGCGCCAGCTCTAGCTGCTGTTCCCTGATAAGATAGTAATAAAACAGAAATTACGTTCCTTTTTCGTATATTTTCCTAGCAACTTTTAAGCTTCTGCCAGTTCCTCACCAAGAGGAGGAAAGCCATTCCCAGTGTCTTGCCCCTTCAACAAAGTCATAATTTGTCTAGAAAGATTCTCTTCAAGCAGCCAGTACAGAAGCCTGATGCTGCTGAAACTTCCCAAAGCACCCACATCTACATGGCTGGAATTTCTGAATCTAATTATATCCACATATAGGTTTTAGAAAATTTATATGCTGGATTCACTCTACAGTCTTAATACAAATAATAATTCCCTAATTGCAGACAATATTAACTCTAGTTCTTGGTTTCTCAACAAGCTGGTGGCATCCATACCAAACTGCAAGATTTTTTTAGTCAAGATCAGCAGCTTATCTTTTGAATAAAATCTCTTTTTCAGATCATTCCATAGCATCCAAAAGTTTCAACTTGCTCTTTACTCTCTGTATTAAATTTAGCAGAATAAACAACCATTGCAAATTCTATGCATCTTCAAGTCTTCCATTTTTTTAAATTTTATTTAGCTTCTACTGTTGTTTTTGAAGACATATGTATTTAACTATGTAATTCTTCTATTTCGCAGTCAATCTTTCTATTCTTTTTTAATTTATTTTCTAGGAAAATGGATATGGCTTGTTACTTGTTAATTATTGCAGGCAATTGATAGGCTTCCATTGATTCCTAGTGCACTTGATCTTGTGGGAATCGGTTACGCTGGTGTAATTCAAATTCTTTGTTTCATGTTGTCGTTGTCTTCCGCCTTCTTCCTAGTATTGGTACTTTTGAATCAAAGTCGGCAAACATTGTCACGCTAGTATGGAGCCTGCTAATCAATAGTCTGCTTGACTGATGCTTTACAAATAAGGCATATATGTAATCTCTGCAGGGTAGCAACAGAACAAACTTTACTCCTGCATTGTTTTGTTTTAATACAGCGGTTTGCATACAAAATCCACTTATTCTAGCCAGGCACGTATGGTCACCTCCGCAACTTAGGCCGTCCTTTATGCCGACATTCTCCAGAATTACTTATATATAAATTTTGTTATATAATATAGGGACCAGCTGATACGATTTGGAACACAGAGCTGCCAACTAAGGCAGAGGTCAAACTCCATAATTCTTGATATTGTTTTGCTGTATACTGTAATTCTTCCTCTTTTTGTTACAATGTCCAATCCTAAAATGCAAACAGCATTGTAACTGGGCATAAAATTTCTTCTTTTCGCTATCACCCGTAACCAGTTAAGTTAAAAACAATTTAATGAACTACATCTCAGAGACATACATATATTTGAAATGATGTACCATGTTTCTGGAGTTCCATATATTTCCTGTAACACCCTATTTCTGTGAACTGGAAGTTGATGAACAGCACAATTATGCGTAAGCAATTCACTGTGTATTTTAGGCAATTTATTTGCCCCAGTTTCTGTTGATCAATATTCATCTCCTGCCAAATTCATCTCCACAGGCAAAAGGACAAGAAACTAATAGATCATACAATTATAAGCAAATGATAAGTTGATGTAGCCATCAAATGCATGAATCCATCTCCTTATATAATTTTATGTTTGCCAAGGAGACCTATTCTTATTTTGGGGGAAAAAAGGAAAAAAGAAAACAAGGAGATCCTTTCTCCTGGATCAGTCAAGCAAATTTTGTTGTCAATGGAAGTTTGAGTAGTTTCCCATAATTTTGTTATTACAAAATGAAGTTACAACTTAAATTCACCCTCTTTTTCGATGACAGATATTGCTTCACAAATAACAATAGCTAAACATAAACGATAAGGTTTTTGAGCATAATGAACCATGGACTGATCATTCACTTATAGATCTCCATGACCCACAAGTTACACACAAAACACTCTAACCTTATACCTTTAAATCCAGCTGCAGTAGCCAAGGCAAGAAACTCTGATTCAGATCTTTCTTTTCCTCCCGGATTTTGAATCATCATTATCAGATCAAATTGGCAAGTGGTTTTCACACACGCACTAGTATCAGGAATCACGGGAAGAAGTGCATCTACAACTATTACCTTTCCGTTATCTGGTAAAGCCTTATAACAATTCTTTAGCAACTTCAAGCAACGACCATCATCCCACTCGTGAAGTATCCACTACAAAATTATTCATGAAGATTTTTTCTAAGAATTCAAGACAAAATATCATCTGCAATTAAAATATAACAGTTGCAGCATTACATGGGATATTCATAAATGCAGTGGACAACTTCTCATAAGCCTTGCATGCAATTAAGTAAAATCACACCCTTGTGTATATCTTACAAAGGGCACCTAAGAATCAACTTAAAGTGGTAAAACAAGCAACTCAAACGACAAGCAGGGTACATAATTAGAATGAGGAACCAGATAATACAGTTTAAAACTAGCATTCATTTAAACAACCATAAGCTTAATTATTGTGACTTGTTGGTCATAAAAAGAGTTCCTCAGAGTCCAACTCACCTTCAAAAAAATGGCTTCCCCTTCTGGAACACTTTCAAACATGTCTCCTCCAATATGTTCTACTCCTGCAAATTCACCTTATTAGGGATAAAAGGTAATGAACTATGAGATGAAAGAATCCTGTGCTACCGGTAGTAGATTATGAGATGAGAGAATACCATGTTCATGGTAGTGAATTGTCAGATAAAAGAATTAAAAGCCTTTCAAAACAATTTTGATACAGCCGGTAATTCAGATTATCAGCGCCATATGACATTGAAATTTTGATACGATAAAAAAGAAGTATAAAGACGCATAGAAACTATGTCTCCTTCCACAAAACCAAATCTATGCTAACATGCATTTTGCATTTTAGTGGAGTTCATTCTAATGTTCCTGCATCTGCTTCTTTATTAGTTCTCAGCATGCTGTTCCATGTTCGTCACTCATATGGTAACAAATCCGAAAAGTAAACATAACTAAGCAAGATTTCAAGAAAAGACAACACCATACCAGGATAGGCGAGAGCCCGTTGTATAACATGGGGCAAATCAAAATTAATACCCTTGAGATTTGGATATTTAGTTGTAATAACATTGAGGGTAACTCCAAGACCACCACCGACGTCTACTAAAGTTTTGAGGTTCTCAAAACCTTTGTAACGTTCAAGGATATTCTATTTATCACAATAGTTGTGTGGCCAAGCATTGCCTTGTTGAAGACCTCATTGAATCTGGGTTCTCTTCCGGGGTATTCAAATGCACGTGTTCCATGTAACCTATCAAATGTAACTCCCCCTTCACGAACTGCATCTTCTAATTGGTACCTAATTTTGATTCAAAAGCAGATTTCACGGAGATTTTTAATACTACAAGGTAAATTATTGCGAATTACAAACTAGTAACAGAAACTGATGCAATGCAAAACACGACTAGGATTTTAAGGACCAAATTTTGCTTTGACTTGAAGATAAAATTAGCAACATCCAACGAGTTGTTGCTCCAGTCAGTAAGCCTTGTGAAATATAGTAAAAGCTTAATGTTTGGAAAAATTACAAGTTTGTAGGCTCACTTACCTCATCCAAATTCCCAACTTGAGTTTTTTGGTAGAAAATCAAACATTACAAGCCTCAAAAATTAAATGGAAAAAAAGCATCTATAGAAGGAAAAGGACTACGAAATATGCAATCTGTTCAGAACCAACTAGCAATATGTTCAACAAGCATCATATTGTTTCAGATAGTAACTTCCTAAATCTACAGAAAGACAAGCAAGATCAAATCAAATGAAATTGAAGGGTCTTACCATACCAGTTGCAAGATACTTGTAACAAAACTACTTACTGGAATTTTGTAGTAACCAATTCTCTCAACTCACAAAGAAAACCATGAAGAAGATGGATTTTTTGTCAACCACATCATATCCATCAAGGAAACCATTATGTGTAACATCAAAAAGAAGAAGAAGGAGAAAAAAAAAACCACGTCAGAGTACTTAGTGATTTGAGTGGAAAGAAAGTAGGAGCAGTTAAAAAACTGACCAGCTGTCAATAAAGACCCTATCTTGAAGCAAAGCCAACAGGGAGCCAAGAGTACCGCCTCCATCTGCTTTGTTCTGCCCAAAGTATTTGGCCACGGGTGCCAATCCATTCACTCTTCCTTGGCTCTTTACACCACGGGTGAGCACGGAGTAGCTAGCCAGGAGGCGCATCATCCGATCCAGCACGGCAGCTGCATCTTTGTTTTTCCCAGACACCTGGGCCGCTATTTCCGAAGGCGATAGTTGTGCACCAGAGCCAGCTTCGGCAATGATCTCGAACACACGGAGCCTGATGGCTGCCAGCAACACCGTGGGCAACGATGCCGAGGTGACCAGCTCCCTGGCGTACGAAAAGTGCTGCTCCTCTTCATCCACCTTCCCTCCTAATTCTACCACTACTTCTTCATTGTTTTTATTGGTATTTGTTTTAGCTAAATAGTTCTCCTCCTCCATGATATTGATTAGATCCAAACGCTCAGGGAGCTGGTTAGATAGTTGCTACTTCAAGATTTTTCCACTCTTAAACTCATCTCATCAGTATTGCATCATCAGAAGTCATACAACGTATATACTTGTTACGTATAAAATTTTAGAAGTATGTATGCTAGTATCTGCAAAAGAATTATTATTCTTAAGTTATAAAAATAGCGATAAATAACAATGTCAATTTTTTTTAAAAAAATATTGGTAAAGTAATTTAATCAAAATAAAAATATTATAAATCTATATAGCAAAGCGTTTATGCATCTAACTATATTATTAAAAGATAAGAAAATTTCTATAGCCCTCTCATTATGCCATGTGGCTATTTTGTTATACGATCCTTCTACCACGGAACCTCTTTTACTTAACTCATTATTCTTTGGATGGTCATGTGTTATTGTAATAGGTTTTTAATGAGGCTTTAAAGAATTTTATAATGAACCTATAATAGCAAAGAGTAATGTACAATTTGGTATATAAAATATATAGAGTCAAAATTATGGCTTGGTTTAAATGAGAATTAATCGATTTGATCCCAATTTAAGTGACAATTAATGTGTGGTTTTTACATTTTGTGTTTCTTCTCCTCTTTTTTAACTATCTTTAACTATGTTGAAAATACTATAAAATGGATTTTGACATGTTCTTTTAGATTGTTTTTTAGAATTTTGTGCCCACTTTTTTTTATGTCTCTAAATAATAAAGTATTTACTTGAGTAAAATTAATTATCTTTTTAAACAAGTAATATGTGTACAATGTCACTTGACTAAAATTTATGAATGAAAATACAAAAAAAAAGTGATAGTTCTTGCTATGCGTTGCACAAATCATGCGAAGAAATTTATTATTTTTGTTGATAGTTCTTGCTATAAAATGCACATGATGTTATTGATGGGATGATGTTAAAGGGTGATTTATCACTGTCGCGCCCCATTTTTCGAAAATGAGTAGAAAGTGTAAAGAAGATGTCGGGAAAAGGGAAAAGGAAGTATTAAATGAAATGTTGTGGTTATTAAATGTAAATTTTTGTAAAAACTAATTTTTGAAAATGCTTTGTAAAAGATGATTCGATAAAAATGTGACAAAACAAATGCTTTACTTTAAAAATAAAAGAAAAAGGGCCTAAAATGGGACTTTTGAAATGCGACGATTTTTGGGCCCGAAAATAGAGTCTAAAAAGGGTTTTCTAGTGAAAAAGGAGTCGCCACTTGGTATTGAGTTTTGGTGTACCAAGTCACCCGAAAATATTTTATAAAAGGTAAGAAAATTAAGAATGATTCATTTAAAGAAATGATTTTGGCAAAATATAGGACAAACAAGAAAAACCCTTTTAGACGACTCCAGGTCTTTGAAAACAAGAGAAAAAGGTTCGGGAGTCACAGTTGAAGAAAGGGAAGGCAAAGGCTCGTGCCTAAGGCACCCTTTCAACCTAGCCGAAACTAGTTGCGAGGTTTAGTCTAAAAATTTTTCTAATGTAACCCTAAAGTTTTATCACATTTGGATGCAACTATATGAATGCAAATATAATCCTAAAAATGATGTCGATAAGGGACGAAATGTTCCACTGAGGTTTGGTCGGAGTTATCGCATTGATTGCGAAACTCGAGTCTAGACCTCGATAGAGTCACGAGTATAGATGCAAAATGAAATGCAAAAGAAAAGGAAAATAGTAATATAGGTAGTAAATGATCAAAGAGAGTAGGAATGCAACATAACGGGTACGGGGGACTAATAAACTCGTGACTAACTGTTTCTACTCACGGAGGGGGGAACGACATGTACGCCATCGCTTCCCACGTGAGTAGATTGACTATTTCTAGTCAAATCACACAAATGACCTAAAATTCTATGTGTAGTGGAATCTAAATGTTATGCACTAGGTAGATGTTAAAAATAGATAATAAATGATAAAGTATATAAAAATTATACAAAAATGAAAAAGGCCTAAAAGATAAAAATGTGTGTGAAATATCATGAACACGCGAGAAATGATCCTAATACTAAAATGATCTAAAGGCCTAGCATTGGACTAGCCTATTTTCTAAAAATTCTCCGCTAGCGTTGGACTAGCGAAGAAACCGGGATTAACCACAACTAGCGTTGGACTAGTGTGGCGACGATACACATATATAATGATAAAGCAAATAAATAAATAAAGCATAGATTGAAATAATAATCACATAAAAAAAAAAAACACATAATAGCACATAAGAGCACATAACACATAAGCATGGTATTCTAGATGCAAGTTCCTAAGGAAAGCGAATAAAACACACAAGCACATAACACACATAGCACACAAAAGCCCTAACTATTACACCGGAGAATAAACTAATTACAAATCTAAAAATAGAAAAAAGAATAAAAGATATCCTATCTAACCTATCTATTACACTTTCTATCTGAAATACATAGGTTTTAATTCAATAGATAAAACATAAACTATCTATTACATTAACTATCTAAATACAAAGAATTTTGCTAGATAGAATATATTATCTATCTATTACATTTCTTTGAATAATCAAAAATTAAATTCGAGTAAATAATACGACATAAATAAATAAACACTCGCACATGGATAAAATTATAAGCACAAAGATACATAAAAACACATAGAAAAACATAGGAGCACGTAAAAGCACATAAAGGATAATAAAAAAGGTAATAGAGGTACCTCCTATTCGAAGACCCGGTACAAATTGCTACTAAAATGAACAAACTTGTCAAAAATACCACTATTTAAATAAATCAATCACTAATTTGAATAATTTTCTACCGATCACTATGAGCTTACTACGATAATTCAAACAATCATAGCAATAATGAGCAAAATAAGAGGAAGAAAATAATGATAATAATAATTAATTATTTAGGAAGAAAAAATGAAAATTGTTTAAGTCAAAAATAAACAAGCAAATAGATAAATAAAGCAAAACAACAAAAATAAAATAAAAATAAAATAAATAATAATAATAATAATAATAGAAGATAAAACATAATAATACATACATTGAAATTTTAGCACCTCGAATAAGAATTATTAAAATAACTAAAAGGAAAATAGAGAAACTAATTTGAACATTAGTTAGACTAACAAGACCCAATTTTAGAACATTAATTATAAGCTTGATAAAAATAAATAAAAAAATGTAAAAAGAAATAATTTAAAGCTTTGAGAACTTAACTAATTTTACTTTTTTGGCAAAAATAAAATATTATAAGATTTGGATTAAAAGTGAAAATTTAAGCAATATTCTAAAGTGAAAAATGTAATTTGCAACAAGTAAAAAGGTAAAATTATAATTTTAAACCCTACTTACGGTAATGACATAGTTTACAACGAATTTAAAGCTAAAACATAATTTTCAGCAACTATAATGCCCAAAAAACAAAAATTCCAGCAATAAATAAGTCCAAGAATATAATTTCAGCAAAGTCATTAAATAATACCTAATTTACAACAATGTCAAGGGTCAAATTATAATTTTCAGCTATACAAAAGGGCCAAAATAAAAATTTCAGCAACTACAAGTATTAAAATACAAATTCCAGCAATAAATAAAAGGCTAAAATATAATTCTAACAATTAAAGGAGGTCTTAAAACAAATTCCAGCAACATAAAGGACCAAAATATAAATTCCAGCAACAATAAAGGGCCAAAAATAAAATTCCAGCAAGTTTGGGGACAAAATGCAAAAAATTCCAGCAATAAATAAAAGGCTAAAATATAATTCTAACAATTAAAGGAGGTCTTAAAACAAATTCCAGCAACATAAAGGACCAAAATATAAATTCCAGCAACAATAAAGGGCCGAAAATAAAATTCCAGCAAGTTTGGGGACAAAATGCAAAAAATTCCAGCAATGTGAGGGACCAAATTGCAAATTCCAGCCACATTCAAAGCCTAAAACAAAATTCCAGCGACATTTAAAGCCTAAAACACAATAACAGCAAGCTTGGGAGGTAAAATTGCAATTTTCATAAATATCAGAGGGTAAAATTGCAATTCCAGAAAAATCTAGGGGTCAAAATGTAATTACCGAGAAATATAGGGGTCAAAAATAGAAATTGAAAAATATAGGGGCCAAAATTATAATTAGATAAAAGTTGGGGGACCTAAATGCAATTAATTGGGACCTAATTGAAAAGAAAATAAAATTATGGGGGTCAATCTATAATAAACAGAAATTTAAATGCACAAATCAAACATTTTCAGGGCCACAGTAGCATTACTGAAAATATAAGGACTATAAAATAAATACCTATTATTAATTAAAAATAAATAAAAAAACTAACTAACCAAAACGACGTAGTTTTGAGTGAAACTACGTCAAAACGACGTAGTTTCACCAAAACATTTTTTTTTTTTTCCGGCTGATTTCGGTTTTTTTTTTTTTTTTTTTTCCAGATTTCCTTTTATTTTTTTTTTCTTTCCTTTTTCTCTCTCTTTTTTCTTTTCTCTCTTTTTCTTTTCTCTCTTTTCTTCTTTCCTTTTCTTTCTTTTCCCTCTTTTCTTTTTCTCTCTTCTTCTTCCCCGATTCCCTTCTGCTTCCCCCCCGATTCCCTTCTGATCTTCTCTTCTTCTTCCTCCTTTCTTCTCTTCTTCCTTTCTTCTCTTCTTCCCTTTTCTTCTTCTTCTTTTCTTCCCTTTTCTTTTCCCCTCCTCCCGATCTGCTCTCCCCCTTTTTCTTTTTTTTTTTTTTTTTTTTTTTTTTTTTCTTCGCCGTCGTTTCTCTCTCTCACAGGCCTCTCTCTCTCTCTCTCTCTCTCTCCAACTCTCTCTCTCTCGGCCGGACGTTTTTCAGTTTTTTTTTTTTTTTTGTTTTTCTTTTTATGGTTTATACAAAACAAACAAAACAAAACAAAAGAAAAATTTGAAAGCAAGAGTAGGAAATTTACCTGGAATAGGGGCGGTGATGGTGCTGTTGCTGTTGCTGTTGTTGTTGTTTGTTGATTTTTTTTCTTTTTTTTTTTTTTTTGCAGGTGTATGTGTGCGGGTGTATGTGTTGTGTGTGCAGGTGAATGTGTGTTGTGCGTGTTTCTGGTGAAGTGTGAGAGTGAGGAAGAAAATGCAGGTGTGTGTTTTGTGTGTGCGTTTGTCTGTCTGTGTGTATCTGTGTGTGTAATGTGTGTGGTGTACGGAAAATGCAGGGGAAAGAAATGCAGGTGTGTGTGAGTGTTGTGTGTCTGTGCGTCGTGTGTGTGGCTGTGTGCTTTTGGTTGTGTGAATGTGTGTTTGAATGTCTGTGTGTCTGTTGTGTGTCTGTGGAGGCAGAGGGAGTATGGAGGGGAAAGAAACGCAGGTGTGTGTGAGTGTTGTGTGTCTGTGAGTGTGGGTGATCTGATTGCCGAGAGAGTGAGGGAGTGAATGCAGGTTGTGTGAATTTTGTGTGTCTGTGAGTGTGGGTGATCTGATTGCCGAGAGAGTGAGGGAGTGAATGCAGGTTGTGTGAATTTTGTGTGTCTGTGAGTGTGGGTGGAGGCAGAGGGAGTATGGAGGGGAAAGAAACGCAGGTTGTGTGAATTTTGTGTGTCTGTGAGTGTGGGTGATCTGATTGCCGAGAGAGTGAGGGAGTGAATGCAGGTTGTGTGAATTTTGTGTGTCTGTGAGTGTGGGTGGAGGCAGAGGGAGTATGGAGGGGAAAGAAACGCAGGTGTGTGTGAGTTTGTGTGTGAGGCGTGTGTGTTGTGAGAATCTGCCCAAAATCCTGAAAATCTGGTGAATTGAGTGTAGAATGGGAGAAAATGTGGAGTTGGTAATAGGAGGTATGGGTTAGAGATGGTGTTGATGATGGGAAGAGGCATGGCTGCCATCAGCCATGCCAGAAAACAAACAGCAGCAGCAACGCTGCTGCTGCTGTTCATTATCTCTTTTTTTTTTTTTTTTTTTTTTTTGGAAGAGCAAAGAAAAATAAAATAAAATAAAATAAAATAAAATAAAACAAAGTAAAAACTACTAGAACCTTTTTTTTTTATTATATACTAAAAAAAACTGAAATACAATATTATAAGAAAAAAAATTGAAATAAGTAAATAATAAAAAAAAAGTGCATTGGAAAACGTGACCTAAAATATGGCAAAAATTATAAAATTTATGAAAATTAATAAATGACATCACGAAAATCTTACACAACATATATTATCACATAAAGCACATATAGTATAATTTTTACTCAAAAATTTTAAAAATTAACGCATTCTTGGGAAACGTGTCTTTAAAAGGACAAAAATTAAATAAATACTAAACGACCTCTAAAAATTATGAGATTTTTACAGAAAATTTATAAATATTCGAAATGCATATATAAAATTTTTCACTTGAAAATTCTCATAAAAATGGCGCATTGGAAAACGTGCCGTTGAATTAAAAATACTAAAATTTTAAATAAATAATAAATGACTCCTAAAAATCATTAAAATCATAAATAATGATAAAAATAGTAAAATCAATGTATTTAAGAAATAAAATAAAATAAACTAATATTTACATGGTGAAATTACCATTTTGCCCTTGATGTAACAAATTGGACGTAATATACACAAAAATTACAATTGGCCCTTGAAAATCAAAAAATATCTCCTAAATAAAGTAATACGCATACTTTTACAAAAGGTGTGTCAAAATTTGGTGTCTACAGCTTGCCCCTCTTTGTCAGAAGCTCAAGGAGGTTCCAGACAAAGACGTAGACAAAACCAAATTTTCACTCACCTATAAATAAAAATACAAATGTATCGACTCCGGTAAAGATGAATATAAGAAATGCAGAAATAATGACCGGGCTCCCTAGGAGCTGCCTACGTATCCCACATGAGGGAATCAGGTCAAAACGTAGTTCGAACACAGGTAAACTGTTGATGCGAGTGATAACATAACTATAATTGGTAACACAAACATTCAAAATCTTTTTTTTTCTTTCTCTTTTTTTTTTTTTTTTTTTTTTACAAATGGAGAAGAAAACGTAATATTCGAACTGCTGAATAAAGATAACATAAAGCGATAAACTGCAAGACCTAATAAAGTGCTTAAATTATTAGACAAAAATAAAATAATTCCAATCTACTGGACAACATTAATATTGATGAGTTAGATGCAATGTTTGGATTACCCGACTTAAAAATGTAAATAAACAAATACCGACCAGGCTACTGGGCCGATGCATGACCTTGGGCTGCCAAGGTTAATGAATGCAAAGTTTGGGCTGCCAAACTTAAAAAAAGTAATAAATGATCCTGGGCTTCCAGGAGTCATAAAATGTAAAGTCTGGGCTACCAGACTTGAAGACATAAATAAAAGATGCCGACCAGGCTGCTGGACGGATGCATGACCTTGGGCTGCCAAGGTTGATGAATGCAAAGTTGGGCTGCCAACTTGAAACGGAAATAAATGATCCTGAGCTGCCAGGAGTCATAAAATGCAAGGTCTGGGCTGCCAGACTTGGAAACATAAATAAAAGATGCCGACCAGGCTACTGGACGGATGCATGACCTTGGGCTGCCAAGGTTGATGAATGTAAAGTTTGGGCTGCCAAACTTGAGAAAGTAAATAAATGATCCTAGGCTGCCAGGAGTCATAAAATGCAAGGTCTGGGCTGCCAGACTTGAAAACATAAATAAAATATGCCGACCAGGCTGCTGGACGGATGCATGACCTTGGGCTGCCAAGGTTGATGAATGCAAAGTTGGGCTGCCAACTTGAGAAAGTAAAAAAAAATGATTCCTGGGCTGTCAGGAATCATAAATGTAGTGTCTGGGCTGCCAGACTTGGAACAGACATAAATAAAATATGCCGACCAGGCTGCTGGACGGATGCATGACCTTGG